>PVIR01012090.1:22200-45654 GCA_004026965.1 Petromus typicus | reverse complement strand
CAATGTTGAGATTGTAACAAAAAAGTAAGGAAACAAATTTTATATATATGGGGGGGGTGGTAGGGTGGGTGGGGCTATGGGAAAAAATGAGAATTAAGTTGTGTCTTATACTGGTACAAATCCCCATTATGGAGTGCAATCATGATGTGTATATTTAATGTACCAATAAAGATAATTAAAAAAAAAAAAAAAAAAAAAAGACATATGTGGAGGGGACAAGGCAAAGAAAAGGGTGAACAGAAGAATTAAGAGGCATTGTGTATACGTGCCAACCTTTCACAAGGAATGTAGGCATTATGTTCTATACACAGGCATCAATAAACTAAAAGCAAATTTTAAAAATTTAAAAATATTATCTCCTCCAAAATTTTTCCTTGACCTACATAAACCTGGTGGAATAGATTCCTTTGTTATGTGTTTTCCCAATTCATTAAAATTCTGACTTTCTTGTTGCTCTTAGTTACAGGCATTTGTGCAGTAGTTATTCTCTACACAATTGAGAACACCAAGAAGGTAAGCACTTTACCTGTTCCGTTTACTTCTCCATAGTGAGTGCTTTGCAACATGTCTGTTCCTTAGATTAACACTCAATATATAATTTTTTCAATGAAAGAATCTAGTGCAGACTCATTTTACAGATGGAAATATGGAGGCCAAGAGAGGGCAAGGGATTTGTTTAACGTTACACAAAGAATCAGTCAAAGCAAAGGCTCCTGATGACCAGGTCTCCCGTGATGACCAGGTCTCCCGTTGCCTGGCCTTTGCTCCTTTTCTTGTGTGTGTCTCCAGTATTTTACTCACTCCTTGTATATACATATGTAGCAGTTTGACTCTTAGGGCTGAAGGTTCCTTGGGGGTAGAGGCCACAAATTGAACACAGGAAATAAGGCTAGTCTAAATTCAGATGCATTGTAAATAGCTTATTGATAAATACTCATTTTATTTACAAGTTGAAATAACATCCTAAATACATTAGAATCAATAAAATAAGTTATTGAAATTAGTTTCACATTTTTTTTAGAAACTGAAATGGAGACATTATAGTATTTACTGATCCATTTGAAAATAGCAATAATGAACATGTTAACATGGTAACATAACATTTTAGCCATATTGTGAACATCTCGGCCTTATAGACTCCTTGTTTTAATTTTGTTTCACAATATTTGTTTTAAAATTTTAATATGGTGATTAGAATATTTGTAATTCACATGATATTTTTATTACATTGGTATATATTTCTATTCTGCTTTGTGTTTATTTTGCCCGTTGGCATCAAACATAAAAATCTGAAAAAAGTTGCTCAGCAGTTAGTGTGTTAATTGCTGTCACTTATCTACTCAGTGTCACTGGGTTTTTGGGGAACTGTGCACTAAGACTTGTTCCCAGACCTAGGAGTACAAGAAGTTCTTTAATTCTGAGCTGAGAATATCTCCACGTTACATCAGAGGAAGCCCCTGTGCAACCCTCAGCAGAGCAACCACCAGAACTGAGATGCAGTGTGTGTACACTGGCTTCTTGCACAGGAAATGGCCGTGGCTTTGCAAGTGTCCGTGGGGCCTCTTGAAGGCTTCTGAAAGGAGGCGAGGATGACTGAGGAGAGAAATGAACTCAAAATAAAAGGAGGCTTTTCTTTTTTATTATAATCTCATTATTTTCCCCTCATTATTTACCCCTTCACCCCATTTCCCTTTGAATATTTTCAGATTTCAGTAAAGGAAAAAAGAAATAAAATAAAAAGAGGCCTTCTAAAGAAACAAGATAAACTAAGGATTGTGAGAACTTTTGACCAGAAGGTCTCCTTCCTTTCTTTATCCATGAAGTCATTCATTGATTCATTCAGTTCTGGAGAAAATAGATTTTTCCTTGCCATGGGACAACAATAAGGGGTGAGAAACAGTCCTTACTTTGGAAAATTCTTTATCTCCTGGGAGAGACAGATGTTAATAGGCTCAGTGCAGATAAGATTTTTTTTTAAGACTAGTGGAGAGTAAGAAGAGAACTATTTTTGCTGGGAGTGGGCAGAGAAAGCTCTCCAAAGATAAAGAATATTATTACTTTTCCCTGCATCCTTTCAGACTGAGCTGAAGTCTTACTTTTTGAAGACATTAATTTCTTCTTTCCATCAGTTCCTTGTCTCTCACACTGGAAGAGTTGTATTTTTCTTTGTGAAACCATTTGTCATGTTCTGTAAAGTGACTAGTTCTCTGAATGCATGTCTGTTGCCCTTCCCCTCTAACCTGATAAATCCTTCTATCTGATGTGGTGACTGAGGCTCAGACAGGTCATTCAGGTCACTGAAGGTTACTGAGTTAACCCAGGAGCTATTATCATGTAGGGTCTAAGACACAGAGACTCCTTCTTGATGTTCCTTATACTCTAGCACCGAGTCAGTAAATGAGTGTCTGTGTGGGTCCCCGGCACTGCCTACCTCCTCTCTCTGCCAAATTTCTTCCCTCTCTCTCATCTCCCTCCTTAACAGTAGACATGGCAGAGTGCACCGAAAGTGGGAGATTCCTTTAATTTTTGTTTGTTCTTAGCAACGGTTTGCACAACCAACTTTTAAAAAGAGGTCTTTTTTTTTTAAAAAAACTTCCATTGCAAACTTGGCCATTTCCATCCTGGTTTCTGTTTGGGGAGTAAAGAGGAACTCCAAGAAACCCAGTGTCCTTTGTTCTAGTTCAGGCCCTCTGATGGACAGTATAATTTATGGACCTTTCTGGCTTCTGATATTCTTTGTCAAGCCTGTCTGCTATGGGCTCAGAATGGACACCAACAATTAATCCTTTATGTGAAAGCATTGTCTTCAGACACTCCTTTTTAAAAAGCCAGGGGAGTCCCTTAACCGAGAGAGCAGGAAAAAACGAGTAGCCAAGCTTATCTCTACGGTGTGAGTTGGGGGGGGGGTGGAGGTTCCTAGCAATGTGCCCACAGGACCGTCCTGCTTCTGCCTCAAGTTTTAATCAGAAACCAAAAATAAACAGGAAGTGAATCGATCTAGAAGCTGGATTTGGGGAAACTGGTCTCATGGTCTGAACTAGTAAATCAGTAGCGTGAGGGCATGTGAATTCCTTCCCCAGGTTATCCCCAGATTCACTTCAAGGATGAGACAAATGCAATTTCCTGAGGCACTGCGGCTACAGAGCAGCTCAAAGTGACTGCAGAGGAGCAAGTTTGGGGGGAGCCATAAAGGAAGCTGGGAATATCTGAGAGGTAACCAAAACCGTGTAGTGCAACCTCTGATGGCTATGCGGGGAACCAAAGTTCACGGACTGTAGCAGAGCTGGGATTATGACCCGGAGCTCCCGGTTCCAAAAATGTGCCCTTTTCTCTTGACCTTGAATACAGAAGCTTGTATATCATATGGACAGATCATGTACTAGGCTTGGAAACTGCCCAGCGCCCTCCTCCCACTTGTATAAGCTGAGGACTGTGATCTGGCACTGCAGTCATCAAAGGCCAGCCCATGAGTGTCATGGAAGCGTGTCAAGAACTGGCGTTCTCACTCTCTGTCATTAAAATTCAGGATGCAGGGCACTTCATGGCGGAATCATCGTCTTTCTGGCAGTAAGGGGCACTTGCCAGGGTCTGAAATCATGCGGTTGTAGGAAAGCTCTTATTTTCTTTTTATATTCACGGCCGGTACTCACTCTGAAAATCAGAGTTGAACTTAAGGGTGTGGTACTATCATCTGTTTCCCAAGGTTAACTACTTTCTTTTTCCTTTCTTGTAGCCAATGTGGGAAAGTAGAAAAAGCCTACCACTTGGATTTGAATTCTGCCCTCTCTGTTGTTTTCTAAATGTGTTTGCTTAAACAAATGACTTTATTCCCATGTGCATCAGCTTCCTCACCTATAAATCAAGACAATTATAAGACCACATCAGGGCGTCACTGAGTAAAGGAAATGAGGTACATAAGGCAATCTAATGAATATGTATTTCTTTCTTTCTAGCCCTCTGTAAGTCCCTCAGTCAGACTATGACCGATGGTCAGAGCTGTTCTAGTACAGCCGGCTTTGTGAGCACGTGACCTGACCAGTTTCACAGAGCCTTGCACTTAGATAGATACAGTAACTGATTTAGCACTTTGCTGCCACCATCTTGAAACTCTTTTTTTCTTTTTTAAACAAGGAGCCTCTCACTTTAATTTAGTACTGGCCCTTGAGAATGTTGTAGCTGATTCTATGCACCGCAAGAGAAGTTAGAGGTAAAAGGAATATTTCAGACCCATAAGTCATGCTCACGTAGTGAAAAAACACATGGCTTAGAGTTGATAGAAATGGGATCCATTTGCAACTTTGCCAGTACATTGCTTTGAGATATTGGCTATTTCCTTTAATCCTTCACTGGCTTAATTTGTCAACTATGACAACGGAGTTTTCATTAGATAATGGCATAGCTCTGCCTTTCCAGAATTCCCTCAGTTATTCTGGAAATCTCCCTGCTCCCTGGGTAGAGCCCGTGGACAGCCTGTGCTTTCTGTTCTCCCTTTCTACAGCTTGGGGAACTAGTGTCTGTTGGAGGCTGGTCAAGAGTGGGTGGAGACATCACAGTGGGGACTATTGTTGCAGTAGCAGACCCTTTCACAACAGCCCTGTTTTGTCACTTTGTACCCAGATTTCCGTTGGCTAACCTCAGCCTTATCTTCCTCATTTCTGCTTCCTCTTCGGGACACTGAGGGCCCTACAAGACATACAACCTTCCTGCTTACAGCATAAAGCTCAGTTCTCTCTGGCCTCTACACTTTGACTCAGCACCAGAGAACTTGTGTCTCCTCCAAGATCAAGGCACCACTTGGACTGCAGGTATAGTATCCATCTGGGCTGTCCTCGGGTTCCCAAGCTGGGGCGATATCTGCAGTCACCACAGGTAGACTGGATCTGCTCAGCCAATTCTCAGATGTTCATCAAGGATTCAGGTTCAAGAATAAGACAAATGAAATTTCCTGCTGACTTTCAATTTCAAGATTTCTAGTGGTTGGGAAAAGCAGGGTAATATTTTTTACTAAAGAAAGATGTTTATTTAGGAGACAATAAAATTTTCTTTAGACCCAGGAGTCAGGACATTGGAGTAGTGATCTTGGTTTTGTCACTTATTTAGTTTATTTTTAGAACACTCCAGTCCAGGACTCAGTGTTTGATTGTCTTCTGCAAAGAACAGGAAGAGAAAGATTCAGTATTTTAAGTTCTTTTTTTTTTTAAAAAAAAAGAGGAAGAGAAGGATTAGCTGGAGGCTGTTTAAAGACTTAGTTTTTATATTCCCTATTAAGTAGGGGTCATCTCTCCATTGAAAAAGGGGTCAAGAGTGATATTTGAATATATATCTCTAGGCAGGGCTTAACACAGCCAGGAGAAAAGCTGGTAGTGATATCTATCTATCTATCTATCTATATATATATTTTTTTCCCCCAAAAATCACTCAAGAAAACTGTGGCAGAGGTGGCTCTGGAGTCTTAGCCACGTGCTCCCTCTGTTTTATTTAGGAGAGCAGAAATGCTGAGAGGCAAGAGTTTCCCTGCAACTATTCCAGTTTATCCTCATTAAACTGGAGCCAGTCTGTGTTTTTAAATCATGGACTTGATGAGTTTTTTCTCCATTCATTTTTCAGATAGTTGATTTATTCTGGGAGTTCAGGGATTCCACAGATATTTACCTATACCTCCCTCTCCAAGACTAGCTAGCTCCTCCAAGTTCTTTTTTAAAATGGTGGGCTATAGTTTGCCTCACTAATAGTGGCTTTGTGGAGATTTCCATTGGAGGACTTATAGATGACAAAGGATGACATTTCATATATTTTAATGAACTAGTAGAAGAACTTTAAGAGTCCTTCTTTGTCAACTCATGTAAGTATTCCTCTCTTTTTCCTATAGATCTTACTAGTCTTCTTCAGTTGAACCTTCTTTTGCTACATATATTCCATTATAAAGCCATGGACTAGAAAAAGTGGAAATGAAAGCAGTCTACTTCCAGATAAACCTCTCTATCCACACTGGGGCAACATGGTGTATAAAGCTTCCAATCTTCCTGAGGTAATTGATGTCAGCAAGGACATCCAAGAGGTTGCAAATACTGCCGGATTGTCTAGCTCTTCTCCCTGAAGCTAGTCAGCTGTGAAGGCAGTGGTGACACAGGGAAGCTACTTATCTGTTCCTCTTTCCCCTGCCGCCCCAACTCAAGCTCCTTTTCAGCGTCCTTGTCTAGCTTCCATCCACAGCTTCAGGGGCTGAACCGAAGACTCCTTCCTTGAACTCCTACATAAGAGGATCTGGAAAACTCAGTAATTTCCTCCAGCCTTGCCAGGTAGGTCTTATTGTCCTCATTTTTAGAGAAGACAGCTGAAGCTCAAAAAAAAAAAAAAAAATTACCCAAGGGATAATTGGCTACTTGGAACATAAATTTATCTGATTCTTTCTATGTTGCTATAAATAGTGACCATGGCTGCCACTTTGGCTGGAAATCACACTTCCGAGTGGCTAAAGGTAAACTGAATAGATAAGAGAAGTGAGGAGGTGGAAAAGAGAGTTTAGATCCTTAACTGAGGTGACTCCCAGGTATCAAATTGGAGAGACACATTCCCGCTTTTGTATTTAACTAAAACAGTTGAGGAAAACAATACTAATTATTATTTTTTGCTGAAAAACCTTATGGAAAAGTTCTACATTCCAAGGAAGATAGAAATATTTCTATTTTTCATGTCACTATTTAATATAGACCAGCTTTTCCACATAGATCAACTGCCAGAACTAGGAAGGGCATACATTTTCTACTCATACACTAGCATTTTAAGTGTAGGATCTGGGTATTGTCAAATTGAAGAAGTTTTGGGCCTGACACTGGTGCTAGTAGTTTCTTCACTACCTGGTGGTTACTGATTCAAGAACCGCAGTCCACTCTGCAGATTCCACTGACTGCTTTTTCTTTTCTTTATTGTGGTGTCTCCCCTTTTCCCTAGAGAGATGTATGCACTATGTAAGCAAAAGAACCAAAGGGAGGAAAACCAGAGGGTACAGTGAGGATAATATAAGGCTTACCTCTTAAATACAAACAATGTACTGTGTGGCTTTTGCTAGTTTTTTTCCCCCCAGTATGAACCTTCAGTTCCTTGTTTAAAGCCTTGAATGAGTGAGACTAGATGATTTCTTAGGGCGCTTATGTTGCTTACATTCTTGAATCCTTGAGGGATAAAGAGATCATGTTAGAAAAGGATAAGGCCATAAAAAATGCTGTCCCTTCGAGTCCAGTTCGGTTAAGTCAAATTCCAGTAGCTTGTGTTTTGCTTATGCTGCCTTAGTCATCATTTTTTTTTTTATGGTTTTTTGAGGCAGGGTCTCGCTCTGTGGTTCAGGTTGGCCCAGCACTCAGCCTCCTATTCACATCACAGCAATCCTCCCGCCTCTGCCTCTCGAGTGCTGGGATGACAGGCATGAGCCACCACGCCCGGCACTGTAGTATGTGGTACTGGTTGCTGCTGGGGTGAGTCTCCATGCCTAGTATTGTTATGTGGTTACTGGGGATTGAACCCGGGTCCTTGCACTTGCAAGACAGGCACCGGAACCACTGAGCTATATCCCTGGCCCTTAGTCATCATTTCTTAACATGTATGGTATATCAAGGACTAAACCAAGGATACCACATGTATTATCTGATGTTATTCTCTCAAAAAATTCATGAAGTCAGTACTATACACATTTTTGTGTTTCTGAGGACTGAACCCAGGACCTTTACACTGAGCTATATCCCTTGTTCTCTTTTAAAAATTATGAGCCAAGGTCTCTCTAAGTTGCTGTTTTGTCCTGGCTGTGCTGAAACTTCTGATCCTCCTGCTTCAGCCTCCCAGAGTACTGGGATTATACTACCAGACGTAGCTCCTTGTACATATTTTGTCGCTGTGGAAAACTAGAGCTTACAGAGATGAAAAAATCTATCTAAAGTCATCCAGCTAGTGAATTGCAGAGCCAAGATTCAAATCTATACTTAATTTAAAAGTCTATGACTCATAACCACACTATTGTGAGAACACAGTTTGGGAGAATTGGAAAGAAAAGGAGTCAAGGACACTGACTCCAATCCTTGCCACGAATCATAGGGGAAGAATAGTGGCCTCATTATCCTCTCTTTGCTGTATAAAAGAACCTGCTGAACCTTGGAATCCCTGGAAATGCTATGACCACAGCACTCAGGCCAGAGGAGCCCCAGCCGAGCACTTAGGATCCCTCTCCCGGTCAGGGGCCTTACGCCTGTTTTGTTGACTTCCCAGTTCCAGTGTTTCAGGTGTGCAGGTTCCCTGAGCTTGGAGAGTGACTTCACTACTGCTTCGTCTCTCTTCCCTTCCAGGACCACATCTAGGAAGATCTCTCCATCCCACAGACGCCCTCGACGCGATGTCTTGCAGTGCCACACTCCGTGTATTTGACAAGCTGAGTTAGACACTCCGTGTGGTAGAGTGTCAGTTTGTCAAATACCCCAAGTGCGGCACATGCTGAGCAGCTCCAAGTGGGATGCAAGACATAGACTGCCGGCTGGATGCACGAGTGCTCACCCCAAACCAGACTTTGCAAAGTTGTATTTCTGTGATTTTGAGGGATCCAAGGCATTGCATTGAGGGTGATGGAGGGAAGGGAAGAGACAGTTTCCTGGGCTCTCTCCCTGGGTTGTGTCTACACATGTAAGAATTCTGAGAAGCACACAACAATCTTGACAAAGAACAAGGATACTGGGACACAGGTACTTCTGCCTTGTGTTGGATTCTTCTCTTCCTTCCCCTTCCAGTCTCACAGCCAGGACACCGTAAATCTCACACAAGTATCATTGCTTATGTGACAAAGCAGGACACAGAAATCCACTTTGTTGTCACTCATTCCGACCTGATAAACAAACCTTGAGCTTGCCCATCGTTCTCTTTTCCTCTTTCTTCTTCTCCTTTTCAGAACAACTCAGTTTCTCCATGCTGTCCAATTTTCCATATTTCCTGGTCTCAGTTCAGTCACTGGGAATTTTTGAGAATTAACTTAAGCCTTTTCTTTCTTCATTCACAAAGCACTCCTTGCCTGGATCCTGGTATGTGTTACTATATATTTCTTAAAACATCATATAAACTTCTGGATTGTTATTGATACTTTTCAGAAAGATGTTCTTGAATTTCTCATTAAATGTGAATTTCTAGAAGATAAAACTCTTTAGCTGTCTGGTGCCTCCCTTACTATAGCCCATTATTATGACTTAACAAGATATTCAATAAATGTTACTGAATGATTTATTTTCCATTATTTCATTAGCTGTACTCTTGATTTATTTCCTATTCATTCACTAGCTTTGGGTCTTTGGGCCAAATATCACCTAGGATTTTGTGGAAAAAAAATCAAACTGTAAGGAAGAAGTAAGGGAAAGGGAGGTAAGGAGATTGAAAATGATCAAGATCTTTTTTATTCATGTACAGCATAACTATTATGTATTGTGAATATACACTAAAAAAAACCTCTAAAACTTTGGCACTCACAGTGCTATAGGGTATATGATGCAGTAGCCAATATGGTATATATTTTTTCTTCCTGAGAGTTAAGGCCAAGGAGTGAAGGAGAAGTACAAAATATAGGCACAGAGGGCAAATCAATTCTGGAATTGGTTATTCAAGGTTGTACAGGTACTTTATAGCAGGAGTTTTAGAAGCTTTAGTACTTTAATATTGCATTGGAAATCTCTAGCACAAAGGTATAGAATGAAGCACTTCCTAGGACTCTCTGGCCATGGGGATTTTTCTATGATTGTCCTTCACAGACTATATCATGAGTCTAATATTCTGTGGAACAAAAATTGGAAAACTTTCTTAGAGAAACTTCTTAGCTTCCTTCTCTTCTGAAGCTCTTTCTCCCTCTTTTTCCCCCACATCATTCCTTTCCTTTCAAACATCCCAGTCACCCACTAACACGGGTCCTATATTAGCAGTTCATTTTTATTTAGCTATTCAAAGGCTTTTTGCTACCAGTTTACCTTGAAATCACTTACTGTCAAGTTCTTTATGAAAACATTCTTATGTTGGGGGCAAAGATATCTCCAGAAGTTTCTCGGTGAAATGAATATGTTTGTAGAAGTTACAAGACCTGATTTTTGGTTTATTTTATATTATTGGCTTGGTACATGTGACTTTATACAAGTCACTCTTTCTTTCTGGGCTTCATTTGCTTAACTGTAATATGGGAGTGTTAGGACCTATATTTTGTAAGCTCTTTAAGGTGAAAGACTAAGATTTCCTTGGAGGCCCAGAGTTCTCATGGATGGGGAATCCCTGAATTTGGGACTCCTATTACCAGAGGAAATGCAACCACGATTCTTTCCTCAACTTCAGGAATTCTTTTTGCAAAGGGTAGTAGAAAAAGTTAGTGGTGTATTTAAAGACTGTGAGGTATGGGTGCAGAGTTGTTTCAAGAAGGCAGCTGGGTTTCGACTGGGTGTTTTTTTTGTTTCAGAGGCTTGCAAGAGTGACAAGGAAGGGAAAAATTCCCCCTTTCACAAACTATTTGAAGTTGGTATCTAGGGATGAGGAAAATGAGGAAGTTTTGATGATGGACTTGGCAAGTTGAAGGATGGAGAAGTGGAGGACTCCTTGTTCTCTTCCATGTACTGTTTTTGACTTCTGTAGTGCTCCCTAAGAAGAACAGGGCTTAGACTGACTTGACCTGACCCTGTGACTGCACTAGAACCAGAAGTGCAAACAGGACAATTTCCATGACAAGGAAGGAAATTGATTTGACACAAATTACATGGAGAAAAAGGAGTGGTGAACTCACAGAGAAACTTGATGACACACGAACATACACATGCACACTCATGCACAGACTCTTAGGCTCTGCTTTAAAAGAAACTTCACAGTGTAAGGAGTCAGAACCTAGAGATGATGATCTGCAAACAGTGAAACTTCCCCAATGACTTAGAGAAGTAGAAATCCTAAGGGATGGAATATATATATTTTGGAAAAGAAGGAATCCTTCAATCTCTGTAACCAAAGTCCCCTGAGATAGAAGTAGGGATTCTTCTTTGTTAAGCTTCCAGTTGACCTGGGAAAAGCCATGTAGGTGGTGCTGGCAGAGTGATGGAGAATGGAATGGAACCCAGTAGTGTGCTAGTTATCCAACGATTCACTGTACTCCAGCTGGAGCTACCTGTGGAGTGAGATGAGGATGGCACTGAAGGGAAACAGAAAGACCAAAAAAGCAATATTTCCATATTGACCAGTCTCACATGAATTACATTTAGTATGTCCCACAACACCTTGAGAGAGGAGATCAAGATAACTGAGACTGCTGTCATGATGAGATATTTATTGAACATTGAAAGAATAGCAGAGTACAGAGCAGAACAAAATACTGTCTTGTGATGTGAATTTCAGATAAAAGTGGTCAGCCTCGGAGAAAGAGTGCTCTTGCATATAGTTGCTCTGTTGAACTGGCAGAGTTTAGCCTCCTCTGCTCTACTAGAGGTACATAGAGATATGATGAGTAAGCCCTATGGCTGAGGACATTTCCATGGTGTTTGAAAAGAACAATGGAACCCCAGGTGGAGATACTAGAAGGACCTAGGACAAAACTTAGCAGCTGGTTTGCTTGAGAGAAATATGGAAAATTCTTAGGCAAGGCCAGTCACTCCCAGGGGCCCTAACTTTGGCAGAGCAGATACTTGAAGCTATTCAGGAAGAAAATTAGCAAGGAAAGAGGCCATACAAAACTCAGGAACTGAATAGGTCATTATTAAAATAATAATGAAATTTACCTAGTGGAAACTTTTAACACACATTCTTGCTCTCAGTGGCCAGAAGCTCATTATCTGAGGGAACTGTCTGTAGCAAACAGGTGTAGTCACTGTTGACATGGGCGATGGTGTGGTACTCCTGGTCCAGGCAGGTTTCATCAGAGTAGTCATTTCCTAGAGCCAGGGAAATGTGCTTGTTGCTGGAACAGCCAGTTGCAAAGATGGCTTCTCTCATGGTTTCTCCAGAGTTGCTGGTTTCTCTGGCAGGTACCCTATAGCCCAAGAGCCCACAATCCATGAGAATAGACTAGAGGATTAGATCCCTACTCCCCATGTTTCTGCATTCTTGCCAACTAATGCTCAGGCTATTGCCACCCAACAATTCATAGAGTAGATGAGTAATAACTTATCATGTGTGTTTAGTGGACCAGGAAAGAATAGAAAGCTGTGTCTGAATACTGAAGGCCTATAGCTTAAGTATTTTTTATGCCACATCTCTTCCTCTATGTTTCCTGCCAGTGACTAACACAACTGAGCATCAGGAAGGGGTCATAAACTAGAAAAAGACAGGCTGTCTTACCTGTTCACTTCATAGACATATTCTAGAAAAGAAAGAAGAATCAGATTAGAAGTTTCCATGGGAGGTGAACAAAAGCCACACCTGGCCACTGAATACCTGTCAGAAAAGAAAGAATGAGACAGAGAGGAGCATTTTAATGTGTCTCAAGATTGTAGGTTGGAGTTGTTTCACGTGGAATGAGGAAGAGCACAGGAACTGGTTCCACTCTTCACTCAAGAATCTGAACAAAAATCCTCAGAGTGCTTGTGAGAAACTTGATTATCAGCTCAGAGTCCAGGAAGGAGCTGAATTAATAGGATGTCAAGGACCATGGCCCAAGACACTCCCAAGTGCATTCTCACCCCTACCCCGGGCCCAAGAAAATGTCCCTAGTCACCATTGCCCTCTAGTGTCTGTGGAGGAGAACTGTCCATGTATGGGCTGAAAGGCTTATTCTGGGAGATAGATGACTATCCAGAGGCACAGTCCTCTAGGTACTTGTGATCTTTAGAGAAGCAACCGGAAATGTGTACATTAAACTGAAAAAATGTAAACAAGACAAGCCACAGGCCTTCTGCCTTCTATAACAGCCCTGTGTTTTCATGTGTTACATCCTCATTTGGTCTGGGAGCTGCTGTACTCCAAGGATTCTACCTTTTTTTTTTTTTTTTTCTGCTATATGCCCAGCCTTTGGCACACATTAAGTGCCTAATAATGACAGCATAAATTGAAATGATGCCAAGGCACCATCTCCTTTGTAGAGAGGTAAGAAATAGGAATTTTGGAAAGGCAAAATGAGGAGGAAAAAAAGCCTATCAGTGTTATGTGTAAGGCATATGCGCTTGTGTGACTTTTGTGACTAGAAATGAAAACAAGCAAAAGAGTCATGAGGGCTGAGGAGAAGGCTAGAGCCCCATTACAGAGTGCTCTGATGGAAGGTTACGCTTTGACTTTTGTCTCCCGGGCCATGAGGTACCATGGACCATTTCTGAGAGAGAAGCAATCTGTTATGGTTATGTTCACGTCCATCAAGGGATAATAAATGTTTTCCTTTTAGAACTCTTGAGTTTTATGGCTTTTTCCACACTTATCCTCACAGGTGAGAGCCATGTTATCTAGTCCAAGGCAGAGCTCTTGAGCTCTTGAGACTCAAGAGAAAGAGCTATTTGAAGCCTCCTTCTCTTAGACTAGAGAGACCCATAGTGGAAAACAAAGTATTTGCGAGCAGAAATGTTATAGACAAAGGGAAGCTAGTAGTAGGTAAAATAACTACTGCAGTGGATGTTGCATTATAGTTAGAGTTTTCTTACAAATAAACATTCTTATTCTCTTTTCCTCCTCTGTTGTTAGCTCACGGTTGTTAAGTGGCTGTGACAGCTAGGCTTTCCTCATGTTATCTCTCCTGCTTAAAAAATTGCATTACTTTCAGTGCCTTTACAGATTCTGATGAAAAAAATCAAAATTCATTTACCTGATATTCAAATCCCTATGTAATTAGAATGAGCTTTCTTTCCCCTGATATTTCCATATTGCTTATCTGTGTATTTTCTGTTTATGACCTCAGACTAAGTTGTCTTTCTAGGCTTTGCACTTTTAATTTTGTACTTCCCTGTTCTTGTAGTATTGTCCTTTTACATATTGTTTTCATCTTTCAAACCCTTATCTAAATTTCATCTCCTGAAAGTCTTTCTTAGTTATATCCTCCCTAACTGGATGTGTTATGTTAAGGACTCCTTTAATATTGATTATTATCTCCAGGTTTTAAGGCCATAATCTTCATTCCTATGCACTGTTATTGATAACATACTTCAACTTTGAATCCCTGGATAAATTATAGGCAAACTCATTATAAGGATGGATGTACTTAGCTGGGTACTGAAGCTTTTTGTATCTGTTCATATAAGTCTAATGTGTTGGCATGGAGATCTGCCTCACTTCATCTCTATTCTTACTCCAAGACTAGCTTGGGAGTTTCACAGAATACAGGCTGGAATGTATTGCCAGAAATAATGAATGAGCAAAAGTCAACTAACCATATTTATCACTCACCCTGTTGGGATGTCTTCCGGAAGAGTATGATATAAACCATGGATATGACAACTATACAGCACAAGGAGGTGATGAGGATGATGGCAAACACAGGCAAGCCCCTTCCTAGGATGCACAAAAACACAAGTGGCAGGTGGTTGAAAATAAGATGAGAAATAGAAACTTCAGAATCGGCCCAGACTAGCCAAAGCTTTGTCATTTTTCATTTTTCTATAGTCTCATAACAGTCTTAGCTAGTCACCTGAGGCAAACAACTCTAGGGCCATGAGAAAGTCTTCAGACAGCATGTTTATTTTTTATTTTTATTTTTTTGTACAGGGGATGAAACTTGTGACCTTGTGCTTGTGAGGCAGGTGGCAGAACCACTGAGCTAAATTCCTGACCCTAGATAGCATGTTTAAATAAGTTCTCTCAGACCTGCTATTTGATAACTGATTAACTTGTAGATTTGAGCCATAGTTCCATGTTTTACATGGGGCCAAAAGAGGAGGCTTTCACCTTCCCTTAGAAAAAAAAGTAGTAGCTTGACTTCCCAGGACAAGGAAATAAATTCTTCTCAAAAACTTCCAGAAGTAATGCAGCCCTACCAACTTCTTGACTGTCACTCAGTAATAAATGTGTCAGACTTCTGACATCCAGAATTGTAAGATAATAATACATTTATGCTGTTTTACAGTACTAGGTTTTGACTTAGTTTTTACAGTACTTGTATCAAAATGAATACAATGACATTAGTTGTCACTGGCTCATATTTTCCCCTTAAGTCAATGAAACATTTTGAAAATATCTAATCATTTTTAACTATAATATTTGAATATTGGGGATGAATGAGGGCAGAAAAAAAGGGGTAGAGAGAGGAATTCCAGTGCCTTTAAGATTTTCTAATGAAGCTTTGTTTTCCCCAGACTCTATAATGTTCTATGTTAGGACAATGTAGTCCTCTGAGATTTTGATTGTAACTAAGATAGTGAAAACCATAAGCTAGTGCAGACCAAAGAAAGATTCCTTCATGAGGCAAGTTCAAGTGGTGAAAAACTTGACAGAAATAGGGCACAGATCCAATCTTGGAGAGTTTATACTCTTCCTAGAGTTATCTTCCCATCATACCAAACTCAATCTCAATAGTTTAAAGGAAGAAGCTAATTGTCAAAGGTGTGAAAGTAGTTCATTTGAAAAAATCATTATAGTCATCTCAGTGTAAAACACTGGTCACAATTTAAGATGTGGTTTGAATCTCTGTGGCTCTAAATTAGAAATCCTTGAGACCTGAAAGGAATGAACAAATTGTAGCAAGCTACTGAAAAGGCCCCAACTCAGAGTTCAAGAACTGAAATACTGCTCTTATTTTTACCTGGCTCAGTGATTATGTAGAAAGCTAGTGTAGGTCAAGGTCCTATCAAAGTATTTGGGAAATATATTACTATGAAAATGTGAGCAATGATAGAATATACATACTATTCCCATGAACTTCACTTTTTGTTCATCCCTGAATTATCTCTCTTTCTCTTTCTTTCTCGCTCTCCTCCTCTCCTTCTTTCTATCTGTAGAGTTGAATGCCACCGAAGAACATATATAGTTGGACACAAAAATGGAGTCAAGAAGGAAGGATATGTCAGGAACTTGTTTTTACCTGTGTCAGCAATGGTTTTCTCAGAGACTTCTACTTTAGTTGTCCATTCCAAGGGTGGGTTTAATGTAGATGTTACTATGATAACAAAATGAGAATTAGAAGTCTTTCTTCCAGAGAAGTTCTGCAAAGGTTGGGAGTTTGGGGAAAATCTGGTTCTGCCCTTCAGGAGGGCTGGGCATGTGATTGGCTACAGTACCCTGAGGTCAGGCATTGTAATTCCTTACTTTTAGGGATACATAGTGGAAAAAATGTTCAGAGAGAGGAGGTAATATACCCAAAGTCACTCAGAATATCAAGGTCAGGAGCAAAACACAAGTCACAGTGTGATCTTGCTTCAGAAATTTCCTCAAAGAAGAATCCTTGTTTTCATGATTTCATTTCTTCATTACACTTAGCACTTTCTTTTGTTTCCTTAATTTACTATATTGTTTTCTCTGAGTAGCCCATTGATAATTTATTACTCATTCAGTGGATTGTGGCTTTTTACATTAGTTTCCATGACACCATTTCAGACCTCTCTCACTCCAAAAGGATCGCAGTAAATCTCACCTTCCAATGGAGGTGTTTTAGTTGTTGCATTCTCCATCTCTAGTGGCTTTAAGGAATCTGAAAGAAAAATCGGAGCCCAATCAAGGACTTTGGTACATTTGAATGAATAGCTGAATGCTTTAGAAAATTAGGAAGGAGGTAAAGGCCAGCAAATTCCATACCTGGACATCTGAACACTTGCCTCCTACTACTAATAAGTCCTGTGTTGCCTGTTTGTTTTTCAGACGCCAATCTAAGGTAGTGTCCTGTCAAGATTGACAGACTTCCGAGAAGTATGTCGTCAAGGTTCAGAGGGTCTGTAAACTTGGGCTGGAAAATATATTTCATTTATTGCTAATTTTTAACTGAAATTTGGTGGCTCAGTCTACTGAGAAGAACTTTGGAGGTCTTGCAAAGAAAGTGGTAATGGGTGGTGTCAGAACGGTAGAAATTTACCCTTTCACAAAAGCAATAAAATAACAAAAAAATTTTTATACTGTTCAGCTTTCCCCACACTTTTGGAATTTATCCAAAGGTTTACAACAAAAGGAAGGATTTATGGGAGAATAAACAGCATTTTCTGATACGAACAGTAAGCTTTCTGGCATTTTAACTTAGTTTTGTGGCATTTCATTTTATTTCTATTACTCATTCTCAGCTCAGATGATTTCTAGTCTCAGAAAATAAAACCTCATTCAGCTAATGGAGTGAGCAGAGTAGACCTTATTCTCAAACAGTTATCATTATCTTACATATCTAGAGGCTTTGTGGAAGATCTTGTTCAAATGGTTGTTTTATTCATTACTCAGTTCTACAAGTCTATCTTCAAGGAGAGAAGGATACTTGTCACACAAATGCTTGAAACAATGGGTAACAATTTCAAGAAAAAAGGGAGTAAACAAAAATCTTAAAAAGAAAAGCTGAAGAGTGAGATTTCCACAAGGAATTTTAAAAGATGTGACATTCCTGGAAATCTAGAAGGCCACATACATGCATAGTGTGCCTTCTCAGGAAACATATGAATAAGTCATAAGTTAGTACAACTTTCTAGTCTCATAAACAGAAAGTAAAGACTATGACAAAGTTATAAACTGCTTGGTTGAGAATTAAAGACATAGTACCACAGACAAGAGAGTTGCTTGGTAAAGGCTAGGAAATTTATTGGTCACAGGAATTGAAGAAAATGTTTATTCAATTATTAGCTGACTATTAAACTAACCAAGTAAATATTTAAATAGCCATACATGGCAAGTAATATAAAAGACCACACATAATTAACTCAGAAATTCTACACACACACACACACAAAACAAACAAACAAACAAAAAAACAAACCAATAACAAAACAAAACCTATTACAGCAAGCCCTGGGGGAAAGGAAAGAATGAGATTTCCAGAGTTATCACATTATATTATTTGAAAAGTCTAGTTTTCAACAACAGGAAATACAGTCATGCAAAAAACAAACAAACAAACCTACAAAGTATAGCCAATTAATAGGTGAAGAAAAATTCAATAAGTAGAAATTGTTCTTGAGGAAACAATGATATTGGACTTAATAGGTGAAACAATTTAAATGTGTTAAAACTTAAGGAAAATGTATCTAAATGATAAAAAGAATAATGAGTCAGAAAATATCAACAAAGAAATGGATATTTTAAAAGGAACCAAGTAGAAATACTGAAGTTGAAAAGAACAATAACTGAAAAGAAAACATCATTAGATGGAAAAAAAATCCACTAGGAGACCAGAAAAGCCAGAATAAAGTATCAGTAAAGCTGAAAATATAATTTAAATTATTCTTAGTGGAATAGAGAAGAAAATGAATGAAAAAATGAACAAAACCTTAGAGACATAGAATATCATAAAGAATATATATATATATATATATATAATGAGAGTCCTTGAATAAAAATGGAGAGAGAAAAGAGGGAGCAATGTTTGAAACAGCAAAATTCTCTCATTTGATGAAAATTAGTAATCTTCAAATCCAAGAATCTCAACAGACTTTAGTTAGGATAAGCTAAAAAATATCCATGCCGATAGAGAACACAATCAAAAAAGCAAGAATATTGAGAGCAGTATGACAGAAGCAACTTATTGTGTACAGTGGATTCTCAATAAGATTAATGACTGGCTTTTAATAAGCAACCGTGGCATCCAGAAGGTCATGGAATGACATATTCAAAGAGTTGGAACAAAAATCCCACCATTTAAGAATGATATATTGAGTACAACTATCATTCATTAGTGAATGAAAATTCTAGGCACAGTGGCATACATCTGTAGTCCAAACTGTTTGGGAGGCTATAGAGGAAGGATCATTTGAGCTCACAAATTAAGACCAGACTGGGAAACAGTGAGACTCCATGTCAAAGAAAAACAAAACAAGAAATGTTAAAGACAAAACAAGAAATGAAGCAAAAATTAAGATATTTCCAAGGCAAACAATAAGAGAGATTTTATTTCCAGTCCATCTATGAGAAATATTAAAATGTATTCTACAGCCAGGCCTGGTGATGCATGCCTATAATCACAGCACTTAGGAAACCGAGGCACATGGATGGTGAATTTGAGGCTAACCTAGGCTACATAGTGAGTTAAAGACAAGCTTGCTCTGTATAGTGAGACCCTGTCTCAATACAAACAAGTAAACAACCAAACAGTATTCTTCATGTCTAAATAAAAAGACATCATATAGTAACTCAAACCAACACAAAAAATACCAGTAAAGGTAACTATTTTATAAATATGGAGAGTAAATATATATCCCTTATCTTATTTAATATACATGTATAAAGCTGGGGATCAGTAGCATGTTCCTGTAATTAAAGCTACTTTGAAGACTGAGACAGTAAGATTTCTTTTTTTTTTTTTTTAGGTTTTTTGAGACAGGGTCTCACTTTGTGGTTCAGGCTGGCCCCGAGCTCAGCCTCCAACTCACATCACAGCAATCCTCCTGCCTCTGCCTCCCGAGTGCTGGGATTACAGGCGTGAGCCACCACGCCCGGCACTGTGGTGTGTGGTACTGGTTGCTGCTGGGGTGAGTCTCCACACCCAGTATTGTTATGTGGTTACCGGGGATCGAACCTGGGCCCTTGCACTTGCAAGACAGGCACCGGAACCACTGAGCTAACTCCCCGGCCCGAGACAGTAAGATTTCTTAAGCCTGGGAGTTCAAGACCAGCCTGGACAACATAGCAAACCAATGCATAACACATTCTGACAAAATATATTTTTAAAATATTGTTACTGTAGATAAAAGAAATTTAAAATTATAAAACCATGATTAAGACAACTGAAATATATTCATATATTTATACATACCAATCATGCATATTAATGTATATTAACAATATAATTAATATATAATACAATGTAATCAATTTAGTAATATATTATATATTATATCATTGTAGTATATAATGATATAATATATAATTAACATATTATATCAGATACATAATAAATAATATAGTTAATATAATTATTAATGTATATTAACAATATACATGTTCCATATACATGTATATGCATATATATATCTACACTGCAGAGAACAAAGCTTCCAAATTCATGAAGCAAAAATGAAAGAATTGAAAAAAAAAGCATATTCAACAATAATAATCTGAGAATTTAATATTTCTCTTTCAATTATATACAGAACAACTAGATAGAAGATGAGAAAGGAAAGACCTACAAAATGGGAAAAAATATTTGCTAAGTATTCATAGACAAAAAATTTATATTCAGAATATACAAGTAAAAAAGCAAGAAAAATCCAAATAATCCAATTAAAATGGTTAAATGAGACACTCCTTAAAAGAAAAAAATATGAATGATCAATAAATACATGAAAAATATTTAGTATCTTTAACTATCAGAGAAATGCAAATTTAAACTACAATGAGATACAGTCTCACTTCAGGAGCAATAGCTATTATCAGAAAAACACAGAATGATAAATGATAGCAAAAAATATGGAGAAAAAGTAACTTATCTATCACTGTGGAAGAGTACATTTGTGTAGCCTTTATGAAGAACAGTAAGGAGGATCTTTGAAAAAGAAAAGTAAGGGCTGAGGATTTAGCTTAGTGGTTCTAGTGCTTGCCTTGAAAGTGCAAGGTTTCAGGTTTGATCCCTGCTATCCACATACAACAGTGCTGGGCTTGGTGGCTCAAGGCCACCAGCAATCAGCACCACACACCACAATGCTAGGTATACTGACTCATGCTTGTAATCCCAGCACTCGGAAGACAGAAGCAGGAGGATTGTGTGTGTTTGAGGCTCACTTAGGCTACATAGTGAGATCAGGGCCAGCCTGAAGTACAAAACATGACTCTGTCTCAAAACAAACATACAAACAAACAAACAAACAAACAACCTAAAGAACAAAAAAGTAAAAACAGATCCACTGCATGATCCAACTATCACACTTCCGGCTACATTTCAAAAGAAATGAAATCATTGCCTTGGAGAGGTATCTGCACTCCATTGATTATTGTGGTACCATTCAAAATAGGTAAGATATAGAATCAGCCTAGGTGCCCCTCAACAGATGAAGAAAGAAAATGTATGTACGAAGAATTGGATATTATACAACCATGCAGAAGAGTGAAATTGTATCATTTTGCGGCAAAATGGATAGAGCTGGAGGACATTCTGTTAAGTGAAATAACCCAGACACAGAAAGAAAAGCATCACATGTTTTCTTTCACATGTGGAATTAAAAAACTGTCAACCTGAATGTAGAAAAGTAATTTAACATAGATTGGAAGTGGTGTGTGTCGGTGAACGTGGGTAAGCAGAGGGTGCACTTTTTTTTTTTTTTTTCTGGTACCAGGAATCAAACTCAGGGCCTTGCACTTGGGAGGCAGGCACAGAGCCACTGAGTTAAAGCCCTGGCCCAGGTTGCATCACTATCAGTACATGCTCTATGTATGTGTTAAAATATCACATTGAACCTCACTAGTATATCTAAAAAAGAGGGAATATAGATAGAAGGAAGGATACAAATGATCATCAAATATATGAAAAGATGTTCAGCAGTACTCATCATTAAGAGCATGTAAGTCATAACCACAATGAAATACCACTTCACATCTACTAGCATATCTGTAATTTAAAACAATGAAGCAGGAAATTAATGTTGGAGAAAATGTGGAGAAGCTGCCACCCTTATATACTGCTTCTGGGAATATAAAATATAAAATATAATAATATATTTTATATTTAATATAAAATATACATATATTTAATATAAAATAATACAGCTACTTTGGAAAGAGTTTGGCACTTTCAGGGTCTTAGCCATCCCACTCTTAGTCATATATCTGTGCACATTGAAAATATATATTCATAAAAACTTTCACATGATTAGTCATACTGTTTGTTTGCTCATAAGGCCAAACTGTGGCTACAACTCAAGTGCCCACGTTGAGTTGGATAATTAACTCCAACTCCAACTCCATTAGCTCCAAAATGGATAATTAACATGTGACACATCAATGGACTGCTCTGTTCTTCAGTAATAAAGATAAAGAAGTATTGATACATGTTTCAGCATGAGTGAACTTTGAGAATTTTAGGGTCATATCCTGTGACTCAATTAGAATGAACTATATGGAGTAGGAACTCTGTAGAAAAGAAGCTGCTGAGTGTTTTCTGGGGTTTCGAAGACAAGAGGAGTGGAAGTGGCTACTTAATGGGGATTTTAGGTCAACTGAACCATTTCAGAATTCAATAATAATGATGGTTGCACAACCATGTGAAACAATGAAGTATATACCTAAAATGCTGAATCTTTTTGTTTGTGAAGTATATTTTAATACAAAAAAAGAGATATCAGTGAAAGATCAATAGAATTTCTTTAGACTGAGAAGTTGGAAGCACATTGCAAGTTGATGTAACAGTATGCCACGTTTGAGATGTGGAGAGAATTTCTAGAAAATAAATCTGGGTAGGAAGGCTGGGACAAGCTAAAAGACTTTGAGCTTTCTTTGCCAGTTGGAAAGATCCACGGGGAATAACAAGTCTTTAAGGAAGGAAGTGAGCATTTATCAGATGAAGCTGGAGGAAAATAATCTCGACAATAGTATGGGAGATTTTTAAAGATGAGGTAGTAATGTACTATCCATGCACTGACAAATATTCACGTATTGTCCTCTGCATACTTTGATGAACTATAGCAACTATCCATGAAGAGGCAGAATTTTACACTCTTGGATCGTATAATCTAGTGATATAAAATAATAAATGCTAAAAACTCACAGAAAAAGGTGAGAATATTCAAATTGTCTCTTTATGAAGTTTGCATCCTAGGGCTTTCTGGTCACCTTGAATGTAGAACAGTAATTAATAAAGGTTGACAACGCTGTGTGGAGGTGGTGAAGGTGGGTAAAAGAAGGCTACATTTGATCACTGCATGCTGTATGCAGGAGTTGAAATATCATGTTCTTCTCTGCTAGACCAGAATGCTGACTCTCAGGGAGATGAATCACTGTCCATGTAACCTTCCCAGCACAGAAATTTGTAGGGAGAAGGGAGAAATGAAAGAAAATATGTAGAGATCCAGGTTTTACTTCATCAAACAAAAATCTAATCAAATAAATGAAATGACCCCCCAAAAAAGAACAAAAAAAAATAACAGCTTTTAAAAAGTATCTGGGAAGAGGCAACAATGAGAACAATCCGACATGATGTTAAAGAATAAAGTCTGAGTATAAATCCAAATTTGTACTTCCTTGCTGGGAGTCAATGAACAAGCATATGATCTTTCTCTCAGTTTCCTTTTCTTCAAAATGAGAGTAATGTTGGCCATTTCACAGCATATTTGTGTGACTTTGATGAGGAAATATGTGTCAAGTTCCTGAACTTTGTATCTGGCAAATATGAGGTACTAATAAATGTCACATTACCTTCTATCATCGTTATATGACAGAGATTAC
>PVIR01012090.1:0-22100 GCA_004026965.1 Petromus typicus | reverse complement strand
TCACAATGTCACTGCGTTGTTCAGAGCCAACACGACCCTTGGCTATACAAAAATAGGAGCCTGAGTCGGCCACCACTGCAGACTTGAAGAGTAAAGTACTCAAGGCAACTACTTTGATGGGTTCCTGGTTATTAGGTTGTTCCTTGTACCAAACATAACTGATGGGGGGAGAACCCCAAGACTGGCACTGAAGGCTGATCCTCATTCCTTGGGGCACAGTGAAGCCATAATCACTGCCAGTTGTCACTGTAGGCTTGGAGACAGGGACTGCAAAGGAAAGAGAAGAAAGGAGACTGTGGGAAACCATAAAGTCATAGAACATGAAGCCAAGTCATCCTTGTTGGGCATAAGGACATACATGTACCTGCAACTGGAACTAAAGATAGCTCCTGAGTTGGGAGGAAAGAAGGGAACAGCAAATAAAAATACCTTCCTTTGTATCACATTCTTTACTGAGCTGGGGATAGAACCCAGGGTTGCATATATGCTAGGCAAGTGCTCTGTAAATGAGCTACACCTTCACTCCAAAAATAGCTTCCTTTGGAGGATAGGATTATCTTGTGTTTGAGATTTTCTGGAGCTAAAAATTAAAATTAAGTGACTGAGGAGGATGTTAATTTTTAGGCTCAAGTCTTCTCTATTATTTGCAGTTTTAGATTATCAAGAGCAGATCTTTGTAAATTGTTAACCCAGCAAAACCTGTCTTGACTTAATTCCTAACCTCCCCCTGTCCAAGTTTTTCTCCCAGGATCTGTCTCTTTTCCAGTATCTTGATCAAAATTATTCCTTTTTAGAAGTTTTAAGGCCCAGATCCTCAGAAATGCATCAGGACATGAATGCCAGAAATTCTGGAATTCTTCAAGAGGTAGAATTGAAACCCAGAAACCCTTCCCAGCACTTCTTCACTTCTCCCAAGGGAGTAATGGCCTGAGGACCCTGTCTGTACACTTTCTCTGATGAGCACATGTGACCGAAGAGAGCCTATGCACAGATAAAGCAGGGTTTCTTGATTTCTCAGAGGTTTCTAGGATTATAGCACTTTATTGAATCTTTGCCCATCAAGACTTTCCTGTTCCCATAGTGACTCACGTTTCTGGACATAGAGTTCAACGATCTTATCTCTCATCACTTGGTTGCCATCAGCAGTCTGCCAGGTGACTTCACAGGTGTAGTGACTTCTGTCATCCATCTCCAAGCTATTCAGTTGGAGAGACACAACCCCTGGAACCTCCTGGCTCACATGGAGGCGGCCTCGATATTTTGCTTGCTGGATATGATCTCCAGAGGAGTCACGTTGGAAAATGGTTACTGGGTCTGAGTTGCGTCGTACCAGCCATCGCACCATGACTTGTGTATATCCTTTTTGGAGATCATAGGTGCAAGGAATATTCACATCCCCTTTCCAGGGTCCTGTTGTACTCTTTGGTGCTTCCAGAATGGGTTGGCCTGAAATGGGGGAACAGAGAAAGGAAGCAAATATAGGAGGTGCATACACCTGGGTGCTACAGTGGCACTGGCAGGCCCTGAGAGTTTCCTGAGAAACACCCCACAACTTTCCCCCCATCACATTTCTGTTTCTTCTATACCTTTAACTTCACCATGTGTACATAAACCCATACATATGTGTTCTGTGCCTTCTTATTCTCTGCTAACCTTCTTATCAAACAGAGCTAGTTTTTTTTTTTTTAAGAAGGAAAAACCTTAGTTTTTTTTAAGAAGGAAAAACCTTAGTTTTTTAAGCTCTCATGAGTTTCAAGTCCTTTTTGTGTTGTCCTCTTGCTATGAATTGATGCTAGGTAATTCAGCCCCATCATTTAGGATCAATTTCATGTATCAATAATGTAAAGTTTGAATGTTATGATCTCTAAGGATTTTTACCAACTGCATATTGTTCATGCTCATGAAAAATTTTCTTTCCAAAAGAGGTAAGAACAAAAACCATGAGGAATTTTGCCTGGACTGTTTCAATGTCATGTGGAAATATGAGGTTAGAAAAATACAGGGGATTTGGGGCTTGACAAGAATTTACCTTATGCCTTATTATCCCTTCTTGCTCCCTCAGAAGACGGCTTTGGTTAGAATCCCAGCCGTCAGCTCTTCTCTGGAAGGGAGGAAGGAGGTAGGCAATAGGCAGTTCTCATGGTGAAATTTGGTGCAAAGATAGTCCTGGATATGTATTAATGTTTAGCAAAACCATGAGATATTATTAAATTGAAATCTGTATTTTGTAAAGCAAATTTTCCAATTTCTTTGTCTTTTTCTCTTTTAGCTTCTATTAGTTCTCATCTAAGATACATTGGAAAATTCCATTCTGAGAGGGAAAGGCTTTTTTTTTTCCACTGTAGTTAGGTGGACTTTCAAAGTGATTGGCTCTGTGATCCACCATGGAGAGCACACTTCTAGGAATATCTGGGCTGGCCGTGAAGCATGGGTGTAGGTGTAGGGTCTGAGTCTGGTTCCTCACTCCTTGTACCGGGACACTGTTCTTCCGCTGTGTTCCCATGAGGCTTTGCTCTGCCATGCCCTTCCACCATGTTGTTTGGTGCCTTAAAGGCAGCCCACTAGGTACTCAGTTCCCCAAAACCATAGGCTAAATTAAACCTCTCCTCCTTTAAGCTGTGAGTGCTGGATATTGTGTCTCGGTGAGAGGAAAACTGAATAATACAACCGTATTTTGTATAACAAGAAAAGGGTATGGAGCTAACTGTACTAGAGATAGTAGCAGGAAGAAGATGAGATTGCTCCTTGATGATCTTGGGCTGGAAACCTGGACGGAAAAAGGTGGAAATACTGAAACAGCCATTGCTTCCTACCAGAATTTTCAATCCAAAAATGCCATATTTTGAGGATTTTGTATTATGTCCAATTGGGACCAAGAGTAGAGGTCTTGTATTTAAGCAACGTCCTTATGTCCATCCTAGGGGATGTGGTTTCACAGCATGAGCTACTATTAAATAAAATCCTTTTATTTAGCCTAGTGTTTTCACATTTCAGTCAAGCAGACAGAAACTGACACTTTTTGAATGGGCTGAATCTATGCTTTGTAGCTCCCGAAGTGTATTATGTACCGGGTCTTTTATTAATGGAAATACTAAAGTAGAAACTTTGGCCTGTCTCCTCACCAGGTACACTCAGAGCATCAGTGACATATTTTATCCAAGAATAAAAACTTTGAGTAGGAAAGAATCAATGAACATAACTAATGTTGCTAGATGCACCATACACTGTCTGGAGTTTCAGAGATGACAGCGAGCAAAACATAAACTTACAAAGGGGAATCCAAGTGGAATAATTTTAGTGTTGTCTAAAAACAGACTTTATAATCAGAATTTTCGATGAGTGGATCATGTTGTCTGGGAAAGTTCTGTTTAGGTCTTAATATTAATTTTAAGGGCCCTTCCAGCCCCACGTGTCCAAAGCTAATGGACTGTAATAGAAATAAAACTTAAATAATTACATACTTTAGATGCTAGTTAACTTTCCATAGGTGGTTAGTTTCACTGTGCAATTAATATTTCTTATTTTCATATGCATGCAGTTATAGCTTAACGTTGTCGTGAGTATGTAATGTATGCTCATACATATTTTTAGCCCCATGAAAGCAGAAATATTCTGTCAATATCTGAAAACCCTCTGATCCTCTCAGTTTGATGGGCTCTTTCTGATTAATCCTGGGTTCTGACTTCCCCCAATCTCTCTTCTCTCCACTTCAAAAGCATTCTCATACTTTCTTACTGGGCAGTAGAGCAATGTTCTGCTCTGAAGATAGCTGGAGCTACTGAAGTCTTCATAGATGCATATGCATATTTCCCTTTGTCCTTTGGGAAGCTGTGGGAACTTGCCAGATTTCCACATAGCTCACTTTAGTCTGGGGAGAACACAGCAATCTAGTGTTAAATGCACAACTGGGAAATTAATTTCTGGAAGGAGAGCGGGATTGTCTCCTCTGTCCCAGAATGGGGTATGGGGCAGAGCTGCTGGCTAGACTTCTGTAATGGTGTTTATTTTCCTGTTTGCTTTTTTCTTTCTGTCTCCTTCTTTCATTGGTTCCTCTTTCCACTCATTATTCCATTCTGACTCCACTTCTCCTTTGCCTCTTCTCTTGCTTGTTATTTTCTCTTTTTCTAATCCTGCTTTATTTAGTACCATATAAAGGAAGGGCTAGAGAGCACTGCAAGAGGATATTGTACTACTCTTTGTGTTTTCTGAGCTCCAAAGTGAGACTACTCACAACAGCACTGACTTGTACCTTTCAACTATCCTCGCAATGGTGAGAGGCCCTAGGAAAAACACATAGTAGGAGAATATAGTGAGATGAGAAAAGTAGTCAAAAACTGCATGATATATAAGAATCACACTATCTAGGTCCGAGGGCTGGCTGACACACTCTCTCTGTGTCATTTGGGTAAATTACTAAGCCTGTCTGAACTTCACATCTCACTGACAAAATGAAAATAATAAAACTATTCCACAGAGGATTATTGTTACAAATAAAAGTGAACTTGTAAATGTGAAAGCATCTTATTATATATTTGACATTCAGTAGGTGCTGGATTAATGTCAGTGTTCTCTTATGCCTCAAGCAAAACTTCTTCTATCTGCCTCGATTCTTCCCATCCTATAGAAGTCCTCCATGTGTCTTCTCTACATAAACATTCACTTGATTGTGTCATCATCAGCTTTCATGAACACTTGAAGGAAGGAGAAGTTATCACATGACAAGTAAGTGGGAACCCTTCCTTCCCAAGTCTCATAGATTCTGTTGAGGTTTTGGAGGGCACTAGGCTGTCTGTGGGTTGGCAGGCAGCCTGAGAAGACAATAGCATGGGTCTCAATGACAGGATTGGCTTAGCAGTCCATGTGAAATGTTGACCAAATTAAGCAATACTGACTTTCCTGGAAGACTGGGCAGGAACAGTCCATTTCAGAAAAGCTCCACCTTGAGAACTGCTCTATCCGTTAGGCATATGTCAGAAGCACCAAATTGTGAGCTACTTGATAAAACAGTGATTGAAGAACCAAGTAGGAGGAGATTTGGAGATTTCTGGAACTTCATAGCTGGGAGAGCTTTTACAGGCACATTGCCTCATGGGTGCACAGTGTTAGTTCACAAACACTTTTGTATAAAAACAATTTGGTTGAGAAACAAAAGCATTTGGCAAATTTTTGCGTTGGTTTGCAAACTCTGTATCGGTGACAAATACAATTGTAGCCAACTTTCCCACACAAAGACAAATGTGGCCATCCTTTCCGAAAGTGTAGAACAAATTAAGCCAGTGATCTGAGGTATGACTGTATTTGGGCAAGCTAAGATCCAGAGAGAGATATTCTTATTGAAAGGCAGGTAGATGGCAATGCAGAGTTGGACCTGGAGGCCTAGAATAAAAGCTTTCAGATGATACATTGGTTTTTTTTAAAAAAAATAAATTGAGCTTATTGGTACATTTTAGGAATACATTATGATCACATTTCTCATTGGAAATTTATACCTGTACCTTGATTCTTAGTTTTTCTCATTGCCTCGCACATTAAACCATCCACCCTTCTCTCATGTTGGTGGGAATGTAGACTGATGCAACCACTGTGGAAATCAGTGTGAACATTCCTTAAAACACTGTGATTAGAGGTCTCATTTGACCCTACTATTTCCTTCAGGGTATATTCATGAAAAAATTAAAAGCTTCATATCACAGCAATATATACATACCCAAGTTAATAACAGCGAAGTATATAGTAACTAAACCTTGCAAAAAGCCCAAATGCCCATCAACTTGAGACTGGATAAAGAACATTTTTTTAATAAAATGGAATATTACTCAACCATAAAAATTATAAATTAGACATTTATAGCTAAATGGATGCACCTCAAGGAAATGCTCTTAAGTGGAATAAATAGAACACACTTGTGTGAATACCATATAATTTCTCTAGTGTAAGAAACTGAAGGTGTAAATGAAGTCCAAAATGTGTGATAGATATTGTGAAATAGGAAGAAAATGCTCAAAGGGAAAGAGGAACTGGGTGGAGACAGAAGGAAATAAAGAAGGAAAAGAAAAGTTGATAGCAAAAAAGTTTTAAAAAATGGAAACAAAGCTATGTGTACAGGAGATGAGAGGGTGAAGGAAGGGTAGGGAAACGGGAACAAATAAGAGGCAAGATGTATCATGTACGGGTACCAATTCTCAGTGAGGGATGTGATCATGATGTATTCCTAAAATGTATCAATAAACTCATTTATTAAAAAACCCCCATCAGCCATAACGGAAATCAATAGTTTCTTATCTGCATCCAGGTGACACAGGTTCAAGGACGTCATCTTAGTAGTAGATACTATCTTGTTAACTGTGTGCTCTCACCTCCCAGCTGCTTCCTGAAAAGGCCTTTGCAGGATCTTTCTCTCCTAGTCTTGGGTAAGAATTGTGCTTCCTTTGAATACTGGTCTTGCTCAGGAGAAGCCGGGCTGAACATTGAGAGGTTTTCTTGAAGTAAGGTTTGGCTCAAGAAAGAGGGGGACAGTACTTTAGTCTACGACCTGGACTTTGATAAGCAAAGGTCTGAGGCCTGTGTAACACTCCTGAAGAAAAGAAAGATCTAATTTGTTGAGTCTGAGCCACTTACTAAGACCCATTCTGGACCCCTTTCTGAGTCTTCTTCCATCATCAGAGAGACTGAGATTTCTCATGTCATATACTTCTATTCCCCAGTCCATGGTCTCGCTCTCCTACTTACCATAAGTGCAAAGGATTAAATTCAATAACAGATACTTATAAAATGTTTCAGAAGTTTATGAAGTGTGAATATTTGTTAAGATTTCTTGTTATTATAATTATTTCAAAATGTTTTCTAACCCATAAGAAGAAACTGACAGCTCATTCTGGTTTTTGAACTGTGAAATTACACAGGAAGCCAGTCAATTTGATCTTCTTATTGTACAGATGGGCTGTAGACACTGAAGTCAGGGGAGGGAGAAGGCATTGTAAGTTATCAGTACCTCCTGAGCCTAAATTCTATAGTGTCAGTCCTCACACGCAAGTGATAGTCTTGCTTCAAGGGCTAGAAGAGCTCACAGACTAGAGAAGAAACAAGATGTAGGAGAATTCTCATGGACTTTCTCTTTCCTCTATTGCACGAACAAATACACACCCAGGATTTAAGTTTAACATTTACATAATGTTTCCCCAAGTCCATATTTTAATTCATCCCAGCTCTAACAGACATGTCTGGAGGAAATAAAGAGTTACATTCTACATTGTGCTGGAGAATAAAACAAATATTGGAGTTGAACAAAGAATATTGTTTTTTCCAAGCCCTTACTTTGACATTAATGTTCTGTAGCCTGGGGAAAACTCTTTTCCTTCCTGGTTGATATAATTTAGGTTATTTTTAAAATGTGTAGTTCTAGAGGTTGATGGAACCTAAGGATATGGTAACCTAAGCTGAATTAGCTATGGGAAGCTGAGTTTCTGACCCCACAAACAATATCAAACTCACACCTACTTAGCCTCTTTCTCTTGGGAAATGAAACAAGCAGGGGGTCAACATTAACTCCTTCACCCCATCTTGAGTCTCACTTACCTGTTACCCAAGTTTATCTCCATGAAAAGCCATCTCACTTCTTGGGAATGTCAATAAGCACAGAAGAAGACTCATAGGATTGTTACTACAGTGAGAGAGTTGGAATATGTGTCCAGCACCAGGTTCCCACAAATAAATTAAACTGGGCTGTGTTTACCAGGTGTGAGCCCAAGAACAGGGAATAAATCAAGTCCTGTCAAAAACAACTGAAGGAGGTGCGCTCTTTAGCTGGGAGAAGTGAAGAGTTAAAGGAACATAATGTGTTTCTTCAGATCTCTGAAGGGCTGTCACAGAGCAAAAGGAGCACATATATTCTGTGGTACTCCCAGAAACAGATCTGGGGCTTTTGGCTAGAAGTCACAGAGAGGTGGATTTAGTTTAATATAAGTAACATTCAGAGCTACTTTTGGATAGACTGGATGGCCTGGGAAGTAGTAAATTCCCAGTAACTAGAAGTGTGAGAACAATGTCGAACCCTTGTTCGTAGCAATGGATGGTGGTACAGGTTACTTCTAAGGTCTCATCTACCTCCTAGGCAACATTCCTCTTTTAGGAACTATGTATCATAACAATGATGAGTAGACTTTCAAATGAAAGACAGCATATGTGGCAGGAGGATTTGGGTAGCATTAGGAGTCTTTTGATGACTCTAAGATACAAGCACTAGAAAAATCATCCAGATGTTTCCCAAAAGTGTGCATTTTTCAGTTTCTACCCACATTTTCATCTTAAATTTCCCAGCAATCTTCAACCACCTTATATTCTATCCAAAGCTGAGAAAGTCACAGCATTATCTGAGAGCATTCATCTATCCAACAGGCTGCGTCTTTCTTCAGTAAAAATTTAGCATCAGCCATAAAGTGTCTCGCCTATGCCAGCAGAGGTATCCAGGTTCCCACTGTTCTCTTACCACACGTGATCAGTGTCAGATGGCTCAGGAGCAGCAAGCCCAGTAAAATCCCCATTATAGCCAGGGCCACTTCTGTCCTTTCTTCTTGCCTCCTGCTGCCAAGGAGATTTGAAATCCTAGTAGCTGCCGGGGCTGTGTCTGCTTATTTGTCTTCCTTCCCTGTGTCTCTCACTGGAACTCCTAGCTCCATTGCACATTCCCCTTCCTTCCTTATTTCAACACAAGTCATGTGGGGTCTCCTCTTCCCCTCCTGCCTGGGGTGAGAGATTCAAAGGCGAGTGAAGTAATTCCTCCCACTTCTAGGGCACTGACTTAACTTTCCCTGGAGCCAGGGCAGCTCTCTAGTCTTTGGTCACCCAGTCTGTTTATTTTAGGTTTCCTGCACAAGATTCAGAAGTTGGGGGGCAACGTTTGGATTGTGTCTGGTCACTCCAGTATGTGGGTTTCCTTTCTATTGCATGCAGGAAGAAGTAATCAGTTTTGCCAGCCCATGAGATTTTTACCAGTTGTACTGTTGATCCTTGCCTGCTGAGCTTATGGACAGCTTTGGATGTGAGGCACATGTGGCCTTCTGAGTAGGAGAGTTTAGCAGGAAAAAGGGCTTTCTACTTGTCAAAGCTTAAGTAACGGGCAACCCCATGGCTAAAGCTGTGACAGAGGGAAGTGCTTCATATCTCATAATGAGAAACCTCTGAAGCACTTTCCCTAATAGCATCACTTCTCTGGTGGTAAGGGAGATTCCATTTTAATTAATGCCCTTTATGTTTTTTTGTAAGATATCTATTACTATTTTTTTTTAAAGAAAAAAAGATAAGCCTTGCACCAGAAGCAGTAAACTAGACTTTTGACTAGATAGAATACAGAATGTTCTTTATGGTCAGGTGTTTTATTCACTTCCAATTGTTCTACAAAAGAGTGACATAAAGTCCCTTAGCAAAGCTCAGTTTCTCAAAAAATGTCTTTTTACAGGCCCCAAATGATTTTAATTTCATGAGCAGTATAATTCTAGGCTTGGCGTTGCTTGCAATGGACTGAGCTTTGAAAAGAGAAGGAAATCTAAAAGGAAAATATATGCAACAAATGATCTTGCACTGGCAATAATTCCTAAAATTTGTTTTCTTTTTGGTTGGAGGGATATAAGAGGCCTTGTTTGGAGAGGGAGAGTTGGGCAAAGAGAAACCATATGACTGTCAAAAAACATGCTTGCTGTGAGGGGACTGTGCACAGGTGATGATTTGGGCCTCTGCAAAGAACAAGAGGAAACTACAGCTTTTTGGGGCCTGTTATTAGATTAAATTCTGTCAAGTCCCGTTGCTTCTTGGATCTAATACTTGGCTTGTTATTCCTTATCTTTTTGGCTACTTGATTCTGTACACAATATTAGAATCTTTAGACATTCTTTGTCAGACATTCCTCATTCAGAAAATCCTGAACTTCACAAAACCTCCTTTTGCATTGTACAACCAATCCCCTTTCACCACTACTAGCACCACACACACACACACACACACACACACACACACACACACACACACACACACACACACACAGTTTCTTTTTTCCATCCCGTTGCTTGCTGAGGAGATGGAAGCCCACTGGACTTGTGGAAATTTCTGCTGGGTTCTGTGATTATGTGTCTTTAGAGTTGTATCTTGCTGTTGGATGTGAAGATAAAGAAGGGTCCCAGGGAAGACATACAGCCTTGGTCACTGTGGAGCTTAGCTGTTCTGCTGCTCATATAAACACTGCATGGGAAGTCAGTAAGCTTGATGTTGGCCAGACCCTGCATCTGCTTACCTGAGTCCTTGGATAATTTGTGTCTCTCTGAACCTCAGCTTCCCTAATTGTAAGATGGACATGATTAGACTTGTGTCTTCTAGGATTTTTAAAAATCAACTTAAACTCTGGGCCGGGGAGTTAGCTCAGTGGTTCCAGCACCTGTCTTGCAAGCGCAAGGGCCCGGGTTCAATTCCCTGGTAACCACATAACAATACTGGGTGTGGAGACCCACACCCAGCAGCAACCAGTACCACATACCACAGTGCCAGGCGTGGTGGCTCACGCGTGTAATCCCAGCACTCGGGAGGCAGAGGCAGGAGGATTGTGATGTGAGTTTGAGGCTGAGCTCAGGGCCAGCCTGAACCACAAAGTGAGACCCTGTCTCAAAAAACCTAAAAAAAAAAAAAAAAAAAAAAAAAAAAAATCATCTTAAACTCTCAGTGGAAGGGAGGATGGAGATGTGTGTGTGCGTGCATGTGTATACACATATATGAAGTTGTTATGTTATCTTTCTCTGTTGCTTTTCACTCCCTTAAACTACTTTTCTTTTTTATTTGTAAAACTTACCTCTGTGCTATACACCCCATGTGGATCATTTTGGAGATGACAGAATCTAAGATGACTGATGCTGGAATCAAGGATGTGATTCTAGAACTGACACCTGGGTGTGAGTGCCATCTGACCTAAGGGTGGGTATATTGCATAAGATATAAGTGGTAGAAAGAGGGTTGCTTATAGCTTGCTGCTTTTTCTGCCATTTTTCTGCTCTGAACTCTCTCTCCTCTGTGATGCCCCTCTGCCATGCCATTTTACCTTGAAGATAGCCAATTATGGACTGAAACCTCTACAAGCTGTGATTCCAAAAAAACCTTTCTTTCTTTAACTTTTGGTGTCAGGTATTTTGTCTCAGCAATGAGAAAAGTAGCTAATACATTCTATTTGATATATTACATATTTGCTGGTTTGTTCATTATCTACTCACACTCAATACTACTCAATATTGGCCACATGAAGACAGGGATTTTTATATATTCATTCATTTTTCTATCTCCAGTACTTAAAATCGTGATTAACATATAACAGAGAGAACACATACTTGTTGAGTGAATTAAATGAATCCTCATTTTACAGATGAGACTGCAGCCTAGAACAGCAATAGCAAAATTTTTAGAGACCAGTGACCAAATTGCAACTCAAAACCTACTTATTTATCACCAAGTGCCAACACTGAAGTAAACCTGAATACTGACATTTTATTTTAGAAAAAAATAACTTATACATTAACATCTTTTATCTTAAAAGAAAAAGAACACATGTACTCAGGTTCACTATCAGTCTCCTAAATAAATGAAATCATTATGGTTATAGAGGTGCTTAAACAAGATTCAAACAAATATCTCTCATTCTCCAAAAACACTACTATTAGGTACCACACTGTTATGCTCCTTTCATACTTTAATGACCACTTGTATGATATTTCCAAACCTCCTCCAGATGTTGTTAGGAACACAGGAAGTGAGTGAGACAGTGTCATGTGGCATTTTGTAGACTATTTATAGTTTTCTAATTTTTACTCAGGCAAGAAGTGATTGGAAGAATTTGACCAGGTCGATGGTGTACTCTTGTGAGGCTTTTTGCAGTTGTTGAAAATTTTTCTTAGTATGTGTTTATCTTAAATAATGTTTACCTTCCTTATATGGAATATGTATAATATCGTAATTGCTTTTTGTTCCTTTTCACCCATCTTTTGACCTCCTTTCCTTTTTTGTACATATTTGCAGTGTATAACGTTCACTTTCTTTGTGTGTGGTTGTCACGTGTACAAAATAAATATTAATTCTTTTTTTCATCATTTGTCCCTCCCCTCCATCACTGTCCTTCCTTTTTTTTTTTTTTTTTGAGACAGGGTCTCACTTTGTAGTTCAGGCTGGCCCTGAGCTCAGCCTCCAACTCACATCACAATCCTCCTGCCTCTGCCTCCCGAGTGCTGGGATTACACGCTTGAGCCACCACGCCCGGCACTGTGGTATGTGGTACTGGTTGCTGCTGGGCGTGAGTCTCCATGCCCAGTGTTGTATGTGGTTACTGAGGGTCAAACCCAGGTCTTTGCGCTTACAAGACAGGTGCCGGAACCACTGAGCTATATCCCCGGCCCTGTCCTTCCATTTCTTGATCTCCTTCCCTACTGAAAAGGAAAAATATGTCCATTTCTTATTATCTAACTTGTATTTTCTCTTCATTTGTACTTTGGGTTTCTCATGTATCCTTGTCTGTCTGATTTGCTTCACTTGATGTTATGGTCTCCAAGTGTATCTATTTTCCTACAAATTGTTCCAGTTTATCTTTCTGCTTGGAAGAGTAGTACACCATTGTGTGCTGACATCACTGTTTCTTTACATATTCATATTGTGTTGATAGACATAAAGGCTGCTTCCAAGACTTTGCTATTATGAATTATGCTGCTATAAATATGAGTATAAATGTAGCACTGTACTATTGTGTCTCTAATGCTTTTGGGATCATATAGAGAAGGAATATAACTGGGTCAAATGGAATTTCTGGTTTTAGATTTTTGGGGAAACTCCACATTGATTTCCAGAATGGTTGTACTAGTTTAAATTGCCACCAATAGTGTGGAAGTGCTCTTTTTCCCCCAAAGTCTGCCCAGCATTTGTTATATGATTTTATCTTAGTGTTGTTTTAATTTGTACTTCTCTAGAGGCCAGTGATGAGCTTTTTTTCATATATTTATTCACCACTTGTACTTCTTCCGTGAAGTGTCTGTTCAATTCATTTGCCATTTTATTGATTGGTTCCTTTATTTTGTGAACCTTTTTTTTTTTAGTTATTTGTATATTATTGATATGAGTCCTCTGTATGAGGAATCACTGGTAAAATTTTCTTCTCATCCCTAAATTTGTCTTTTCATTCTTTCGGTTGTTTCCTTTGCTATGCAGAAGCTTTTAAAATTGATATGGTTCCATATCATTTCTCTAGTATGAGAACTGAAAGTGTAAATGAGGTCCAGATTGATAGATATTGTGAAATAGGGTGAAAATTTTAAAGGGAAAAGGGAAACAGGGTAGGGAAAGTAAAGAAGGGGAAAAAATCAATGGTAAAAACAAAAAAATACAAACAAAATTTAAGTACATAGACAGGAGGGTTGTAGAGAGGGTAGGGGAATGAGAAAAAATGAGAACCAAGATGGGTCATGTACAGGTACAAATTCTCAATGCAGAATGTGATCACAATGTATATCTAAAATGGACGAACGTACTCAACAAAGAAAAAAAAATAAGGATCAAGTTGGTAGCTAGAAAAAAATAAATTCAGTATGGTTTTCCAATTGATTTTCTGTGCAACCAACTTTCTATTAAGAAAGTCCTTGTCTAGGCCTGTAATTTTAAGAGTTTTAATTATTTTGTTTTATAGCAGTTTAGTGTTTCAGTCTTAAGATGTAGTTCTTTGATCCATTTGGATTTGAGCTTAGTATACTGAGAGAGATCTAGATCTAGATTTAATATTCTAAATGAGGGTATCCAGTTTTCAGGACACCATTTACTAAAGTAACTTTAAAAAATCTCAATGTTTGTTTTTCAGTCCTTTGACAAAGATCAAGTACTTGGGGTTGTTTCTGAATCTTCCATTTCATTCTTTTGACCCTAGTGTCTGTTTTCATGACAGTACCATACCATTTTTATCACAGTAGCATTGATTATAACTTCATGCTTGGGATGATGATGCCTACCATTTTGCTTTTTGTACTCCAGGATTTATTTTGCTATGTTGGTTCTCAAAGGCTCCATAAAATTTTAAGATCTTTCTTTGCAGTTGTGTGAAGAATACTGTTGAAATTGTTATTGGGATTGTGTTAAATCTCTATAGCAATATAGATTTGTGTTGGTTCTGCCTACCTAGGAGTATTGGGATATCTTTCATTTTTTTGATATCCTCTTCAATTTCCTGTTTCAGAGTATGGTACTTTCATTGTAAAGGCCTTTCATTTCTTTATTTAGGTTAGTACTTATGTATTTAAGTTTTCCTGGTGCTTTAGTTAGACATTTTTTTCCAAATTTATTTTTCAGTGGATTCATTATTTCTATACAGTAGTATTACTGATATTTTTGGTCTGGTAATTTTGTGTCCTGCTACATGACTGAGTTTGGTTACTAATTCAAAGTGTCTTTGAATGGACTTTTGAAATCTATGTGTCAGATTTCACTATGTCACAGATCATATCATCTGTGAACAGTGATAATTTGACTTAATTTTTTATACTTTTTGCTGTTATTACCTTTACTTGCCTAATTTCCCTTGATAATTTTTTGACAGGAATGATGATAGTGGCCATTGTTGTTCCAATATAATATGATGTTGGCAGTAGGTTTTTGTTTTTTTTTAAAGGTTTTTTGAGACAGGGTCTCACTTTGTGGTTCAGGCTGGCCCTGAGCTCAGCCTCCAACTCACATCACAGCAATCCTCCTGCCTCTGCCTCCCGAGTGCTGGGATTACAGGCGTGAGCCACCACGCCCGGCACTGTGGTATGTGGTACTGATTGCTGCTGGGGTGAGTCTCCACACCCAGTATTGTATGTGGATACCGGGATCGAACATGGGTCCTTGCATTTGCAAGACAGGCACCGGGACCACTGAGCTAGATCCCCGGGCCGGCAATAGGTTTTTCATAAATGGCTTTTAGTAGATTGAGACAAGGTCCTTCTATACCTATTTTCTTTTTTATTGTGAGAGTGTTATATATATATATATATATATATATATATATATTTTAATCTTTATTGGTACATTAAATACACACATCATGATTGCACTCCATAATGGGGATTTGTACCAGTATAAGACACAACTTAATTCTCATTTTTTCCCATAGCCCTACCCACCCTACCACCCCCCCATATACATAAAATTTGTTTCCTTATTTTTTTGTTACAATCTCAACATTGTCCCCTTTCACCTTATTTTACATTGAGCACTTTCTATTTCACAATATATAACATACAATGCTAGGACTCATTTACATCTTCATTTTCTCATACCAGAGGAGGGTGTTATATTTTTAAAAGCACTTTTATGCATCTATTGAAATGATCATGTAGCTTTTGTCCTTACTTGTGTTTGTATGCTGTGATATATTGATTTGTATATGTTGAATCATCTTTGCGTACCTGGGATGAAGCCTACATGGTCATGATGTAGGATTTTTTTGGTAATTCATTTTGTTTTGTTTGATAGCATCTTGTTAAGAGTTTGTGTACTCATATCCATAAAAGAGATTGGTCTAATGGTCCCTTTTTTGAGGAGTGGATCCTTGTGTATGTGGTTTTTTAAATCTTTATTTGTACATTACATATACACATCATGATTGCATTCAATATTGGGAATTTGTACCAGTATATGACATAAATTAATTCTCATTTTTTCCCATAGCCCTACCCACCCTATGGTCACCCCCTGTGGTTTTTAAGTTAAGGTGCTGGTAGCTTTCAGGAATGATTTTAACAATATTCCTTCCCTTTCAATGTTATAAAAATGTGAAGATTATTGTTTTCAAAATATCCTTCAAGTTTTTATAACTTACCATTGAACTCATCGGGACCTGGACATTGGTTAGTTTGTAGATTATTCACTACTACTTCAATTTCATTACTTGGTATTGGGTTATTGAATTTTATTAAAAAATATTTCCCTGTTCAGTTTTGGTAATTCATAAGTACCTAGGAATCTATCCATTTCTTCTGGTTTCTCCAACTTACTGGTATACAGGTTTGTGAAGTAATTGTTAGCAATATTTGTATTTTGGCATTGTCCAGTATTATTTCACCTATTTGTCTTTTTTTTTAAAGTTTTTTGAGACAGGGTCTCACTTTGTAGTTCAGGCTGGCCCTGAGCTCAGCCTCCAACTCACATCACAGCAATCCTCCTGCCTCTGCCTCCAGAGTGCTGGGATTACAGGCGTGAGCCACCACACCTGGCACTGTGGTATGTGGTACTGGTTGCTGCTGGGCGTGAGTCTCCACACCCAGTATGTTATGTAGTGACCAGGGGATCAAACCTGGGCCTTTGGTGCTTGCAAGACAGACGCCGGAACCACTGAGCTAAATCCCCGGCCCCAAAACTCTTGAAAACATAGACACTGGAAAGGACTTTCTGAACAGAAGCCCAATTACACAACAAATAAATCAAGAATCAACAAATGGGGATATACGAAGTAAAAAATCTACACACACACACACACACACACACACACACACACACAGCAGAATAGTATCTAAAATGAAGAAAGAACTCAAAATAATTTAGACTCTTCCAATATAAAAGACCAAATCAAATGTGGGCAGCTGAAATGAAATAAGAAGTACGTATAATCCAAATATATGTGAAAAATACATTTCTGGCCATCAGAAAAATGTTAATTAAAATAACACTGACAATCCACTCTACTCCAAAAAGAAGAGTTGTGATCAAGAAATTAAACAATAGGAAATGCTGGGGAGACTGTGGGAAGGGAGGATGGGACCCTCCTACACTATTGATGGGAATGTAAACTAGTACAACCACTAAATAGAAGTCAGTATATCTGATTTCTATTTCTAAAACTAGAAATTCTACTGGACCCAGCTATTTCTTTTGTAGGTATCCTTGTAAAAGAGATAAAGACATCATGTTACAATGATACATGTAAACACATCTTAGTTATGTTTTTCATTCCTGAGACAAAATATTTGACACTCAAAAGGAGGAAAGCTTAGTTGGCTTACAGTAGAGGTTTTAGTTAGATTCAGCTCGCTCCAAGGCAGGGCAGCATGGCAGAGGGGCATCACAGAGGAGAAAGAGTTCATGGTAGGCAGAAGGCAGCAAGTAACAAGTGCCCCATGACCTTCTATCTATTCCTTATCTTTTATCCAGCTTATCTACCCTTGGAGCAGATAGTATTCCCACCCAGAATGGCACATCCTTAATATTTCCCAGAACTACTGCAAGCCAAACTGGTTAGTGGAATAATTTGGTATGCAGACACTCTTGATCTTGACATCACACACTCCAGATCCAGTCACTTCCAAAAAACCCCATCCATGGCCACATGAAGCTTTTAAGTGGGAGCATCTAGATACAAACTATACAGCCATTGTTATAGTAGCACAACTTACAGCTAAACTTTGGAAGCTGCATAAGGATCTAATCTCATATGAACAAGAAACAAAATGTGGTATTTATACATAGCGGAGAACCACTCTGTCATAATGAAGAATAAACCTAAGTCATTTGCAGGAAAAAAGGTTCACCTTGAGAACATGCCAACTACAATAAATCAAATACGCAAGCATAATTATTTCATGGTTTGTCTTATATGGAAACCCAGAGTATAAGTAAATTAAAGAGTAAAATGAAAAAGTAATATAAAATAGGGAGGATAGGTGTGTTGCAAATGGGAAGGGAGCCAGGAGATGAAGAGAGGAAGTCAAGGGAGAAAGGTATAAGAATTAAGGTGTATTGGGCTGGGGATTTAGCTCAGTGGTTCCAGCACCTGCCGGGCAAGTACAAAGTCCCGAGTTCGATCTCCTGTAACCACACACACAATAATGCTGGGCGAGGTGACTCGCACACCCACCAGGGATCAATACCACATACCACAATGCCAGGAGTGGTGGCTCATGCCTTGTAATCCCAGCACTCAGGAGGCAGAGGCAGGAAGATTGCTATGCATTCGAGGTTTGCCTGGACTATGAAGTGGTGAGTTCAGGGCCAGCCAGAACTACAAAGTGAGACCCTGTCTCAAGAAAAAAAAAAAAAAAAAAAAGAAGAACCAAGGTGTTTTATGTTCTAATATATTAATTCCTCAAGATAAATGTAATAACTTATGTACTACAAACATGTATTAACAAAAATAAATACCTGGAAAAAAAGCAATAAAAATAGGCAAATGCCAAAAAATAGGTCAGTTGTTGCTCATGTTTGGATGATGAGAAAAACGTGAATGACATTAATGGGCACAAGGTTTCTTATTTGGATTTTGAAAATATTCTAAAATTGAATATAGTGACAGATGAACATTTCTCTGAATATTTGAAAAACTTTTGAATTCTGTAGTTTAAACACAGGAACTTCATGGTGTGTAAAGTTATATCTCAAAACTGTTATAAGCCATTTTGGAAGAATTTTTAATGGTCTAAGAAAAACTGTAAAATACATCAAACAATAAGGCAAAATTTCAAGTTGTATGTAAACTATAATCCTAATTAGATTAGAAATATGATGGGATGGCAAGTAATTAATTTGTTTTATTATATTTTCCATTCTTTCCAATGGCTATGTATTTCTCTGCTAACTTCTCTTTGTGAATTTCTCCACATTTGGGTGGTATATACATTATATGTTAATATATGTTCTTAATTGTTAGGCTTAATTTTTCTCTTCTATTTATCACCTTTCAAAATTTTGTGATTTTTCTAGGAATAAAAAGTATTATTTTAATAAACAGACAAAACCAAAGCATTTGAAAATATCATAAAACATCCATTATTCATTATGGCATCTATAAGTATATAAGAATGACTTAAATGAAACTAATACAAATAAAATATCATTAGGAAACTTGTACAACACATTTAGCTAGTAAAAACATGAAAATATGTTAAACTCCACTTACAATAAATGAAAAATTATACAGTTGATACTGCCCATTGTTGGTCTAATTGTAGATAGACCTTTTACCACAAGGATGGCCAAGAGGCTGATATTTGTCACCATGATTTTACAAAACAGACTATTTGCACAAAATCTATCCCCATTTTTTGGGTCAGTCTTCCACTTTGCTCTAAATTTTACTTGCACTTTGTATTACTAAAATGAGAGAACTCCTAGAAGATTTAAATTTGTGTGTTCCATTTATTTTACTTAATATTTTGTTTTCAAGATGCAGCCATTTTGTTACATGTCTCCAATTTATCATTTTTTATCTTAGTATTTCATTATGCATAGAAACCACATTTTCTTCATCCATTTGTCTATTTGTGGACATATAGGTTGCTTCCACGATTTAGATATTATGTATTATACTACTATAAACATTAATGTTCATCTACCACTGCAAAGAGGTACCTTTAAATGTTTTGTGAGGATTTTCTGAAGCAGAATAGATGCATATAATAGATTCTATTTTTAGCTTTCCAAGAAATTATCATACTGGTTTCCATAATAATTGTTTCCATTAACAATGCAGTGGTTCCTTTTTTTTTTTTTACCTCAGCCTCACTAATATTTGTTATTGTTTGGTTTCTTGATGATTACCATTATTTTTGGAATAAGATGAAATCTCAGTCTTGTTTTAATTTGCATTTCTCAAACAGCCAGTGAAACTGAACATTTTTCATATATATGCTGGCCATTTGGATTTCATCTTCTAAGAGTTTTAAAAAAATCTATTCTAGATATTAGTCTTTGTTCAAAGTGTGGCAGACAAAAGTGGGCTCAAAGGCTAGAGGAAGGTGTAAAATATGTAAATATGTGGTTAGCTACCCACAATGAATATAAACATCATGTGTCACAAACGTGATCTAAAATAATAATAATGAAAATAAAGGAAGGGGTTCCAGGGACAGAGAGGCAGGAAGATGGGGAAAAGAGGGCCAATTAAAGGAATCAGGATATGCTAAGTATATATCCCTGCTCCCTAAGATGAATTTATACATTATGTATGACGAATCCATACTAATAAATACAAATAAATAAAAACCCTATTTTCTGTGTAAATGAAGTTTTAGCATGTTATTCAACAGAAACATTTATACAAGTAAATATAAACAAATGTTGCTTACATCATTGATTTTAATGGAAATATTTTTATAAACTTAATGGTCTGTTGGTAAGAAGAGCTTATACAAATAAATTTTAGTTCATTGGTATACCGTAGAAGACTATGAAGCCATTAAAAAGAATGTGGATAAATCTATATATATAGACACTGAGAGATGTCTATAACCACAGATTTAGTGAAGAAAACAAATATTAAAAGAGTATAAAATACATTTTTTGTTTAAAAATACAGGATAATATATGTATATGGTAATTGTGTGAGGTGTGTGAATTGTAATCTAAGAGCAAATTTGCATTTTTATGAAGGAGGATTAAATTTTAATACTACATTTGGCACTTGTTAATTTCTGAGACCTTTTAAAGTTAAATAGGGTGAAGGGGGAAAAATAATTGTATTATAACAAAAAAGAAAGGAAACAAATTTTATGTATATAGGGGGATGGTAGGGTGGGTAGGGCTATGGGGAAAAATGAGAATTAAGTTGTGTCTTATACTGGTACAAATCCCCATTATGGAATGCAATCAGGATGTGTATATGTAATGTACCAATAAAGATTTTAAGAAAAAAATACTGTTTTTTTATCCTTCGTAACAGGGAGCAAACAGCTACCTATTTCTCTGCCTGAGATTTAGCTCAGTGGTTCCGGTGCCTGTCTTGCAAGCGCAAGGGCCCAGGGTTTGATCCCCTGGCAATCAGTACCACATACCACAGTGCCGGACGTGGTGGCTCACGCCTGTAATCCCAGCCTTCAGGAAGCAGAGGCAGGAGGATTGCTGTGATGTGAGTTTGAGACTGAGCTCAGGGCCAGCGTGAACTGTAAACAGTGAGACCCTGTCTCAAAAAGAAAACAACAGGGATTTAGCTCAGTGGTTCCGGCGCCTGTCTTGCAAGCACCAAGGACCCGGGTTGGATCCCTGGAAACCACATACAGTACTGGGCGTGGAGACTCACGTCCAGCAGCAACCAGTACCACATACCACAGTGCCGGGTGTGGTGGCTCACGCCTGTAATCCCAGCACTCGGGAGGCAGCGGCAGGAGGATTGTGATGTGAGTTGGAGGCTGAGCTCAGGGCCAGCCTGAACTACAAAGTGAGACTCTGTCTCAAAAAACCTAAAAAACCAAAACAAAACAAATAAAATAGAAGATGTTCAATATCATTAATTCTTTGTATTGCTTTAATTTTTAGTAATTTTCATGTATTGTTCTAAAATCAGAAAAAAATGGTAAGGAAATGTTGACAGTGCACTTTCAGATAATGGTTTAGTAACTTTGTCCTACGAGCAAGCAAGGTCAGCAACTTGCCTCAAACTTCCTCGTGAGGAGCAGAACAGTTAGCAACCTGCAAAGGAGCTCGCTGGGTGATGAAAGCAATGGATGTGCATTCTTACACTTTCTTGGAATAGGAAGCATTTTTACCACATTATGCCAAACTCGACAGTAGTTATTACTCTACAGATGAAAAAGAGACCGTGAGGGCAAGAAACCTTCCCTTGGCTGCATACAGTAGTTCTGTGTGACTGCAAATTTGTACTCTTTCGTATTGTACAACACTGTTCAGACTTATGTGAGGAGTGAGTAAGTGAACTTCCCCTGGTGCATCCCCTTAGTCTCTTGCACTTCCACGGCCTTTCACACACCCAGACTATTTCTTCACTTTATTGAATGGAAAGTGGAAGTGAAATCTCATTTCTATGTTGAGACAGTTATGTATCCTGCAGGGTCATTGGCTTTACTGACCTCTGAAATTGAGATCTGTTGGGTAAACCAAACTAAACTTCCCCTCTTCTTCCTCTCCCTCCTCTTCCTCTCTGTCTCTGTCTCTGTCTCTGTCTCTGTCTCTGTCTGTCTCTCTTTAATAAAAGCTGACAAAGGCTAGATGAACACAAATGATATCTTTTTGTGAATGTGATCAATATAAATGTTCAGAATTTATTCCTATCTCTACGCTCATGCTTCCTGCTATCACATACCTAATCTGGGAAGCAACACTCTTCCTCTCTTTGG
>PVIR01012089.1:27317-45740 GCA_004026965.1 Petromus typicus | reverse complement strand
GGGGCCGGGGAGTTAGCTCAGTGGTTCCAGCGCCTGTCTTGCAAGCGCAAGGGCCCGGTTCGATTCCCCGGTAACCACATAACAATACTGGGTGTGGAGACTCACACCCAGCGGCGACCAGTACCACATACCACAGTGCCGGGCGTGGTGGCTCACGCCTGTAATCCCAGCACTCGGGAGGCAGAGGCAGGAGGATTGTGATGTGAGTTTGAGGCTGAGCTCAGGGCCAGCCTGAACCACAAAGCGAGACCCTGTCTCAAAAAAAAAAAAAATTTTGACAGACACATGTCCTGGCCCTGTTGGACATTCTTGTATATATTAAGTTGCCAAAAGTACCAGAAAATCATATAGTAATATTTCCTTTTGTTTTTCTTGGTACCGAGAAGCGAACTCAGAGCTTCACATTTGCCAGACATGTGCGGTGCCACTGAGCTACATTCCTGACTCAGTCACATTTCTTAGACTTACCACAATTTTATTTTTTATGTATAATCTATCACCAGCATGCTTTGAAAAATGCATGATATACTCTTTATATTCATGATATATACAAATAATGATTTCTATTTTAAAGCAGGACAAAAGGAGCAAGCTGTGGAATGGTATAAGAAAGGTATCGAAGAACTAGAAAAAGGAATAGCTGTCATAGTTACAGGACAAGGTACAGTATTTTTGTTATTGGTAACTCTCTTTTATTAGACAGTAGTCCCTACTTGTCAACAGGGAATGTGTTCCAAGGCCATTAGTGGGTGCCTCAAACTGTAGAAACTGCCAGGCCATGTGTGCTGTACTGATAACAGTAATGGCTACTTGACACAATTCAGCATGTACAGTGCAGCATGGATATATTGGAAGAAGAGATGATTGACATCATGGGCAGGACAAATTGGCCAGGGGAAGAGCTCATTTTACATTCCTATGGAAAACACACAGTTTAACATTTATGACTTGGGTATTTCTTGGCCTTTTTTTCATTTAATTTTGTTTGATTTATTGTTTAGGGGTTTTTTTGAGACAAGGTCTCACTATATAGTCAGCCTGGCCTTGAATTTACTATGTAACTCAAGCTGCTTTGAACTTACAGCACTCCTCCTGCTTCAGCCTCCCGAGTACTGGTATTACAGGAGTGTGTAATGCTTGGCTCATTTAATATTTTGGGGCTGCAATTGACCACAGGTAACTGAAACTCCCAAAAGCAAAACTGCAGATAAGGAGAAACTGCTAAATTCACATAATTACCCTTGTTTCAGATCTTTTTATCTTAATAAAGAGATATTCTTAAATGTTATTGTTAACATTTACAGATAAACATTTTAATATTGTTATCCTAAAATTGAAGTTATAACATATATTCAAATTTGATTACTTACAGCAAGTAGTACATTACTTACAATATCCTTAGAGCCTCTAATGGTTAAGATCAAATGGGTTAAGCCTGTTTTATATTGTTTTGTTTTGTTCTTTTAGAGCAGGTCTTGCTATGTAGTCCAGGATAACCTTGAACTTCTTATGTAGCCCAGGCTGACTTTGAATTTACGTTGATCCTCCTACCTCAGCCCCTCAAGTTTGGGATCATAGGCCTGTAACATCACACCCAACACTTTAGCCCTATTTTGGAACCTGCTCCTTTTTTCATTGTTAAAAAGAAAAATATGTATTAATCCACAGATTCTCCTTGTACTGTGGGTAGTGCTTCATTTGTTTATTTTGCCTTGCTTTGCTTTACTTTGCTTTGTTTTGCTGGGAACTGAATCTGTGGTTGTACACATGAGTTTGTTTACATCAGCGTATTTGAGATCACCCATTTGGTCCACCCATTTGGTCCATTGTTGACTAAAATGTCCTTATGCATCACATGATTATACTTCAGTTTATCATGGCTAAAATAAAATGAGAAGCAAAAAAATTATGTCGGCTAAGAATCCATTCAGCAGCTATTTGTTGAGTAGTTGGCTGATACATACTATCTGATGTATGCTAATCTCTATACATAATAATAGTGTATGCAATATCAACCCTGACTTTTTCCTTCCCCTGTATTGTACTTACTGCTTTGGCAACTGGTCAAAGTAGTGTAAACAAGCAAATAGGGGAAGCTGGGCTTCAGGACCTTGATGAACACACAAGTCAGTCAGCTACATGAAGGAAAAATGAAAAGACAATGATTGGTTGTAAGAAAAACAGTATATTATTAAATTTTAAAATGTCTTCTATTGTATCACTAAGAGGCTAACCTCCAAACCAAACTATGATAAGGTTTCTTCTTGTATCTTAGAATTTGAATTTTAGTCTTATCAAATAGATTTTGCTGTCTTACTTAGATGTAAGGCCATTATTGGTATCTATGGCAAATATGTGCATGCACAGGCAGGACAGGCTATGACTGCAGCCTGGCTAAGAGCATTTATAGTCCTCACTGTTGATTAAATGCATCTCAGTTTCAAGGATTTTGAAAGGTGGGTGAAAAATGTCTTCGGTTTCATGAAACATGCGTGAAGTACTATTGAAAAACTATAAATGATTTTTTGTAGGTATTATTTAAAAATAATTTTAGAATTTCTCTATACAGATTTTGATTTTCCATGAAAGTAGTTGGGATGATACTTTATTTTGAAACATTATTAGCAAAGAATAGTAAATATGTTAATTGATTCTTGTTTAATTTTAGGTGAACAGTGTGAAAGAGCTAGACGTCTTCAAGCAAAAATGATGACTAATCTGGTTATGGCCAAGGATCGTTTACAACTTCTAGGTATCGATTAATGTAAAATTGGATATGAGATACCTTTGAAATGTGTGTTTGATCTTTAATTGTGATAGAATTAGATTAGTGATTGAAAAAATTGGGACCTACGCTTTAACTTACAGAAAATTTCTAGCATTCTCTACAAAAGAGAAGAGTATCCTGAACACCTTTTTTTTTTTTTTCTGAACACCTTTTGTGTTGCTCAGCTCACTCAGCTTTGTTAGTTGCCAGTTTATGGCCATTCTTGATTTGTCTGTAACAAAGGCTGTCAAATGACGGTCCACGGTCAAACTCAGCTCACTGCCTTTTTTTCTGAACTGAGGTTTGAACCTAGAGCCTTTGCTCTTAGCTACATGCCATTTTATCTCTGTGTCTTGGTATTTGTTTTGGGACAGGTTCTTACTATGTAGTTTGGGCTGGCCTTGAACTCACTATATTGCCAGACTGCCCTTGAACTTTATCCAGTCCTTCTCCCTCTGCCTGCTGAGTGCTGAGCCGACAGGCCTACAGGTCTGTGCCACCATGCCCAGCCATTTTTTAAAATTTTGAGACAAAGTCAGCTAAATTGGTAAGTTGCCCAGGATAGGCTGGAATTTAAAATTCTTTCACTCAGTGTATCAGTGTGGGGATCACAAATGTGTACCACCACACATGGCTTCACTGCTTACTATTATAATCAAACTTTATGGAGCACACAAGTGCTCCCCTTCCTTTATGCATTCATGGTATAAAGGCAGAGTGGAATTGTTGCTAAAGGCACTATAAATTGCTCAAACCTAAAATACTTAGTATCTGTCCCTTTAAAAAGTTTGCTAACCCTACATTATAGCCCTGCTCAATCTCTTTCATATTATTGTGAAACAAACTCTTCATTTATATCTCACTATATCTCTGAAACATGACTAAAAATTAAATCATAGATAAGCTGGGTTGAAACTTAATGATTAAAGTATTTTCCTAGTATACATAAGGTCCTGAGTTCAATCCACAGCACAAGGTGGGGAGGTTGGGTGGAAGGCTTTTTGGCTTTTTAAAAATATCAGGACATTATGACGTGTATATATAATGTGCTAATAAAGATTTGAATTTAAATATATATATATATATATATGTATATATGTATACATATATATATACGTATACATATATACATTAGGATGTTTGCTGAGGTTTTGGCTTAGTGGTTCCGGCACATGTCTTGCAAGCTCACAGTCCTAGGTTCGATCCCCAGTAACCATATACAACAAAGCTGGGTATGGTGACTCACACCCACCAATAATCAGTACCACATACCACAGTGCTGGGCATGGTGGCTCAAGCCTGTAACTCCAGCACTTGGGAGGCAGAGGCAGGAGGATTGTTATGAGTTTGAGGCTGAGTTCAGGACCAGCCTTATCTATGAAGTGAGACCCTGTCTCAAAAAACTAAAAACAAAACAAAACAAAAAACGGTAAGTGTGCAAGTTTCTAGTCTTTTCATAATTTAATAACTTTTAGTACTTGGGGTGGCACATGTTTGTAATCCACCTATTGGGGAGGGTAAGGCAGGAAGAAAACAAGTTTGAGGACAGCTGTACAATTTAACAAGACTGTCTCAAAGTAAAAAACAGGCAGATACTGTATACTTAACAATCCTAGCTCTCAGAATGCTGAGACAGGATTACAAGTCCAAGGCCACTGTGTACTAGTTAATGAGATGCTGTAGAAAAAATCTCAAATTAGTTAATTTTTAAGTAAAAGGCTGTAGATGTAGCTCAATGGAGTGCTTGCTTACCACATTGAGACCCCAAGTTTAATCCCCAGTACTAAAAAAAGAAACAAACCCACCCATAAAACTTGAATATTTGTTAGATCTTGTTGAATTAAGATCTCAAAAAGAAACAAAAAATCTTAAGGCTATCCACGTGATGTATCTCTTACTGTACTGGTTCACCTACTTTTCTTTTATCTACAACGTGTTTGTTGATGAGACTGGATCCTGGTCACATAGTGTCTCCTCTGTTCTGACTGCTGTCATACACATCGCTATAGGATCTTTTAACCTGTTTCACTGTCCTCCTTGGAACTTGATAGTTGGATATATAAAGCTTTGATTAGATTCAAGGTTGATTTTTATATTTAGCACTAGTTCTGCTTCTTAGTAGGTTGTATATTCATGAGTGGTGCCTATATCTTCTGAGGTTAACAGCAGTTAACTATGATTTTAGTGCTACTTTAATTCTGTCATTCTTTTGACTTTCATCAGCTGGAAGGAAAACTTTGCCTGATCTCTCTCTCTCTTTCTCTTTTTTTTTCCCTCTTGCTACCAGGGATCAAACTGGGGACATTGTACTTGTGAGGCAAGCACTGTAAGCACTGAGCTAAATCCCCAGCACTTTGATCTCTTATTTGATAATATAGATTTTTAACATCTACTCCTAAAACAAAACCCCACTATGCATAAGTTCTCTACTGTACTTTGGTATAGTAGAAACAGTATATAGCTAGTAAGAGAGGCCAAGTATCAGAACTAACACTTTATCTGTTTTTAGCTCTGTGATTTGGGGTAAGTTAACTAGCATGTCTGAGCCTTTTTAAAAAATACAATTTTGATAAGCTGAAATATCTCATATTTGTGACTGTTGAATTATTGAAGGAAATTAGCCTATAGTAATGACGTTTGAAAAATTATTTTCTCAGTTCTGAAATCGATGCCACAGCCTTAAACACAGGTAGTAGGCAAGCACTCTACCCCAGTCCCAAAATTAAGGTTTTTTACTCATTGCTTTACCTATCTGATTACCTGCTGTCCTTGGGTAGAATAGTATTCTCACATACATCTGTATTTTTCATTCATTTATTCTTCTCCTGTTTGTTTAGGCTTTTTGAGACCAAGTCATATATACAATATATCTTGATTCTTCTTTTTTGTCCATTCCTCTGCTCTCCCTTTAACCTCTCTTCCACTCCTTATTTACAAAAGCTTTATTTGTATTTTATCCTTTTTTCGATTTTTCTTCTTTCTTTTTCCCTTTTGCCTCCCTAGGACCCCTTCACATTTGAAGATTTTCTTCCAATTTCATAATTTCTGTTACACATTTTGGTCCTTATTTACACTTTCAGTTTCTCACACCCGAAAAACAATGCAATATTTGCATATGCGTGTCCAAATTATTTCAAGTAAAAATTGCATCGATTTGCTTAGAAATATCTGATTTGTCCTTCCTTATGGTTGATAGTACCTCACTGTATTAAAAAAATCATTTTTTATCCATTCAACAGTTAATGGGCATGTGGGCTGTTTCCAAGATGTTATCATTACAAACTGTGCTGCTGTATACATGAATATGTGTATATCACTGTGGTATAATGTTTTTCTTTGGGGGAGATACCAAGAAAGGGAATAGCTAAGTCAAATGGAACTCTAGTTCTAGTTTTTCAAGGAATCTCCACACACTCCACAGTAGTTGCATCTACACTCCCACTGGCAGTGGAGAAGGGTTCATTTCTCCCCACAGCCCCACTAGCATTTTTTATGGTTGATTTCATGATAATGGCCATTCTCATAATGGCATGAGATGGAATCTTAGCATTGTTTTAATTTGCATCTCTAGTGACCACTGATGTTGAACACTTTTTTATATATTTTCCCCAATTCTACATCTGAGAAATGTCTGTTCATTTCAGATGCCCATTTTTTGAAGGGGTATTTAAATTTGAGGGGTTTGATTTTTTTAAAAAAAATTCTTTATAGATACTGGATAGAGTCCACTGTCTGAGGAATAGCTAGCAAAAATTTTTTCCCACTCTTTTGGTTGTCTTTTCACTCTGTTGGTGATTTCTTTTGCTTTATAATAAGACAAGAACCCAGTGGATGATTCTTTGAGATACTCAGTCCAGGTTTTGTTCATAGTCTTTGCCCACATCTATGTCTTCAAGAGTTCTACCTATTCTGTCTTCCAGAAGACTCGGTATTTCTATCTTAATATTGAAATCTTTTTTTTTTTTTTTTTTTTTTTTTGAGACAAGGTCTCACTTTGTAGTTTAGGCTGGCCCTGAGTTCACTGTGTAGCCTAGGCAAGCCTCGAACTCACTGCAATCCTCCTGCCTCTGCCTCTGAGTGCTGTGATTAAAGGTGTGAGCCATCGCACCCAGCTTTTTTTAGTTTTCTGAGATAGACTCTTGCTTTATAGTTCAGGCTGGCCCTGAACTCACTATGCAGCCAAGGCTAGCCTCAAACTTGTAGCAATCCACCTGCCTCTGCCTCTTGAGTGCTGGGATTACAGGCATGACCCATCACACCCAGCTAATATTTAGACCTTTGATCCATTTCAGTTATAGTTTACTGTATGGTGAGAGACCTGGGTCTAGTTTTAGTCTTTGATGTATGGACAGAGAGTTTTTCCAGCACTGTTTTTTAAAGAAGGTATGTTTCGGCTGGGCATTTAGCTCAGTGGTTCTGGCGCCTGTCTTGCAAGTGCAAGGGCCCAGGTTCGATCCCTGGGTAACCACATACAATACTGGGTGTGAAGACTCATGCCCAGCAGCAATCAGCACCACATACCACAGTGCAAGGCATGATGGCTCATGCCTGTAATCCCAGCACTTGGGAGGCAGAGGCAGGAGGATTGCTGTGATGTGAGTTTGAGGCTGAGCTCAGGGCTAGCCTGAACTACAAAGCAAGACCCTGTCTCAAAAAAAGAAAAAAAAGAAGCTATGTTTCTTCCAGCGAAGGTGTTTGGCCCCTTTATCAAAGATAAGGTAGCAGAGTGTGTAGGATTTAACTTTTGTTTACTATTTAATGACTTTCTATGAAGTTATTATTGCCTGTAATTTAAAGAAGTGTTAATTGATACAAAACATTTTTACAAATCTGTTTTTTTTCTAATTTCTGCTTTACCAGCACAAATGGAGTATATATCAGTATCCTGATTTAAAGAATACAGTATTATCACTGAAAAAAATCAGATGACCTACCTGTTAGGTAACCCATAAAAAGCTCCAGGGTATATTGTATCAACTAGTTCTAGGACACAAAAGCTGTGAAGTACTTTGTGTTTTGTGTAAAAGGGAAGCTGCTATTTAACCTGTCCCAAAGGCAGGTGGTGGTGTACTATAAACCAAGCATGGCGCCTACTTGTCTGACCTTAGAAATAAAAGTTTAAGGGGAAAAAAAAGAAATACAAGTTTAAGACAGTTAATATATTTGGATGTGTATATGTTTTGTTTGTTTCTTGTGCTGGCCATTGAACGCAGGTTCTCTTGTATACAAGACAAATGGTATCACTGAGGTAAACCATAATTGTGTATTGCATTTATATGTATCCATTGACATGCTAATGTAGAAAAAGAGAAACTGTTAGGATGATTTGGAATATTTCAGGAAAATAAACAGACTAAAACAATCTGTTTAGGCACAGAGAATAATTTATGTTTATTATTTTATTTAATCTTTGAAAAACTGATGTTAAAGCAAGGTCATGTCACTAGTTAAGTAGTGGGGAAAGGGGCCGGGGAGTTAGCTCAGTGGTTCCGGCGCCTGTCTTGCAAGCGCAAGGGCCCGGGTTCGATCCATGGTAACCACATAGCAATGCTGGGTGTGGAGACCCACACCCAGCAGCAACCAGTACCACATCCACAGTGCCGGGCGTGGTGGCTCACACCTGTAATCCCAGCACTCGGGAGGCAGAGGCAGGAGGATTGTGATGTGAGTTGGAGGCTGAGCTCAGGGCCAGCCTGAACTACAAAGCGAGACCCTGTCTCAAAAAACCTAAAAAAATAAATAAATAAATAAAAGTAGTGGGGAAAAACCCGAGCTTTCAGATTGACTAGATAGGAAAAGAGTTCAAGAGTAGTTCAGCATGACAAAGAAGATTAAACTTCTGCTCTCCTGGGCTTTATTTGCTGGTCTTAGAGAGCTAGGTAGAGGATATTTATTATTTGAAGTAGAAGTAGGGTCAGAATAAACCTATTCTAATTATCGATTTAAAAAATAGTCTGTCAGGCATGATGGTACATGCTTGTAATCCTAGCACTCAAGGCAGAGGCAGGAAGATTGGTGTGGGTTTGAGGCCTGCCTGGGCTACATAATGAGTTCAAGACCAGCCTGAACTACATAGCAAGACTTTATCTCAAAAAAATATAGAGAGACAGAGAGATATTTGGGCATTGTGGCCCACACCTGTAATTCCAGCACTCAGGAGGTTGAAGCAGGATTGTTGTGAGTTCCAGGTCAGCCTGAGCTACGTAACAAGACCTTCTCTCAAAGAAAAATAAAATAATAAAGTAAAATCTTAAAAGCATATAATATATGCACATGCCCCAGAATATTCATTGTTCTAGAACAAATAGCTTCCTGGCCTCACTGATCCATTTCCCCTTTCAAGATGCAGCTATAGTACTGGTTTCTCTGGGTTACTTTTAGAAGTAGTCTTCACATATACAACTACAATGATACCTGTTACCAAACTCATTTCATTTCCATATTCGTGTTTGAACACTGAAAAGTTCAAGAATTGAACATATTTTTCCCATACAAAATAATGGAAAACCAAGAGTTCTGAGACCCCAGAATTACATTTATAAATTCGTTTATCCTAGACTTCAACAAATTTTGCAGTGGTATCTTTCTTTGACTCTATCATTGTTCTCACAATTTCCCTTAGCTTTTCTCCTGGTATCACTTTCTTTGGAGCCATGGTTATGACATTTTACCCAAGTAAAGCACACATTAAAAAAGCACAGCTATGGTCGGGAATTTAGCTCAGGTGGTACCGCAAAAGCACACAGGCCCAAGTTTGATACCCAGTACTGTAAATTTTTTTAAAAAGTTACGAATATTGTAACACACTCACTCAAGCGCGGTGTATCATCTGGGCGAAAGCAGCCCTTAGACTAGTGTCCATGGGAGACATAGCACATGACTTCACTCTGAGCCCAAACATGTTTTTTCAAGTCAGAATTTCAGTTCAGCAATTGAACAGATTTATGAGCACTGAACAGATTTTTTTTTTTTTTTTTTTTTTTTTTGAGACAGGGTCTCGCTTTGTGGTTCAGGCTGACCCTGAGCTCAGCCTCAAACTCACATCACAACAATCCTCCTGCCTCTGCCTCCCGAGTGCTGGGATTACAGGCGTGAGCCACCACGCCCGGCACTGTAGTATGTGGTACTGGTTGCTGCTGGGCGTGAGTCTCCACACCCAGTATAGTATGTGGTTACTGGGAATCGAACCCGGGTCCTTGCGCTTGCAAGAGAGGCGCCAGAACCATTGAGCTAAGTCCCCGGCCCCACTGAATAGATTTTTAATGAACTTTGATGTTTAAGTAGTGGAAAGTTTGAGCTTGGAGCTGTTCAACACCCGAGGTATCGCTGTATATATTTGTGTTTAAACTACAGTAGGTTAATGTACATTGCAGCACACTTACTCTGCTTTACTACCTTTATTTTTGCCTGATTAAATATAACCAAATAAAACACATTCTGGATAATCCTTAACATTTCCTTCTGTGCCTGTTATTTTGGGTGGGGGGCTGCTTTGCTAGGGATTGAACTCATGACCTTGCACTTGCAAACCAAGTGGCAGCATGATTGAGCTAAATCCCTAGGCCATTCTGTGCAGTCTTTTGTTTTGTTTTGTTTTTTTGAGACAAGGTCTCGCTTTGTAGTTCAGGCTGGCCCTGAGCTCAGCCTCCAACTCACATCACAGCAATCCTCCCGTCTCTGCCTCCCAAGTGCTGGGATTACAGGCGTGAGCCACCACGCCCGGCACTGTGGTATGTGGTACTTGTTGCTGCTGGGCGTGAGTCTCCACGCCCAGTATGGTATGCCCAGTATGGTATGCGGATACCAGGGATTGAACCCAGGCCCTTGCGCTTGCAAGACAGGCGCTGGAACCACTGAGCTAACACCCCAGCCCCCATTCTGTGCAGTCTTAAGTGCTGTTCTCTCCTGAAATATCCCTTCTTGATCTTTTCTACTCGCTTCCTCGATAAAATTTTTTGAGTGATCTCTTGTTTCTTTTTTATTTTTGCTAGTACTGGGGATTGAACTCAGCAGTTTGCACTTGCTGGGCAGGTATGATGCCACTGAGCTACAAGCCCAGCCACTGAGCAATCTCTTCTGTATTATGCAATCTTTTCTTTCTTCCTTTCTTTCTTTTTTTTTTTTTTCTTGGCAGTACCAGAGATCAAACTCACAATCTTGTGTTTGCAAAGTAGTCACAATACCACTGAGCCTAATCCCCAGCCCTCTTTTCTTTTTAATAAAAAGAACAGTTGTGTTATAAGTTACCAGTCCAACCCAACAAGTTTATGAATGGTAGAGATCATATTCATGCTTTTAATCCCCGTGGTGCTCTACCAATAATGATTTTATATATATTAGAAATTGAGTAACTATTTGCTGATAATAATAGTGATAGGTTACTGTTCCAGGTTACCAAACTGAATATTTTGAATATAGCTTTCACTTGTTAAATTCTGTTGTTCTTTTGTGTCTCAGCTTTTACTAATTATATTTTTAAAGAATATGTATATAAATTCAAAACTCATCATATAACCTTATAACACCTTAAATCTTTCCTTTTTATGTGCATGTTTTATTTGTTCATTGTATTTTTTCTTTTTGTTTATTTTGTTCTTTTTTAACCTCCTCTGTTGCGTAGAGAAGCTGCAACCAGTTTTGCAATTTTCCAAGTCACAAACGGACGTCTATAATGACAGTACTAACTTGACATGCCGAAATGGACATCTCCAGTCAGGTGGGTTTTAGGTTAACTAACAATGTAAGAAGGCTTGCATGTAAATTAAAGCTTTTTTTAAAGTGATAATATTGATGGGACTTTAGAACAGGAGATTTGTTATTTTCTTTACAAAGGGCTATTTTGAAAATATAGTATCATTCATAGTTGTATAAGCATATAAAAATGTGACATAGCCATTATAAACATACTTTCTGTATATTTTATAACTTCTGCTTTTTATACTGTAAAATGTAAATGTACATTCTCTTAAATGATTAAAATTTTCTTCTGTTGTTGTTGTATTTTAAGCTATTACATGTTTTTCCATGAATAGCCAGTCGTATTTTCTGTGGAAGTCTTTTTAAGACAAAATTTACTTTTTCTTGTTATGTATCAGATTTTCATCATATATCATTCTTTGTATATGTTATACGTGATTTTTTGTTGTTGTTTTTTTTGAGACAGGGTCTCGCTTTGTAGTTCAGGCTGGCCCTGAGCTCAGCCTCCAACTCACATCACAGCAATCCTCCTGCCTCTGCCTCCCGAGTGCTGGAATGACAGGCATGAGCCACCACGGCCGGCACTGTGATACATGGTACTGATTGCTGCTGGTTGTGAGTCTCCACATCCAATATTGTATGTGGTTTCCAGGGATCGAACCCAGGCCCTTGGGCTTGCAAGACAGGCGCCGGAACCACTGAGCTAAATCCCCAGCCCCTGTTATACATGAATATTTTATCATAGGACCTGTTAGAAAAATATGGAAGCTTCACATATTAAGGAATATTACAATAATATTATTACTGAGGATTAAATGTTTTTTCCCATTAACGTTTAGATATTAGCTCCTATATAAGATTAAATGCTGTTTTGTTTTATTCGGAGAAACCTCATTTCCTAGGGTAGCGTCTCAGGTGGTTTTTTTATTTTCAGTCCTAGACTGGAACCTGGGCTTTGTGCATGTTGGCAAGTGCTGTATTGCCGAGTTGTATCCCAGCCCTCTCATCTAGTTTTATTAGTGATTTTTTTCAATAATAGTCTCATGTCAAGTTACGTGACATTTAACTTATGTTAAGGTTGTATTACTTTGTTCAAATTGCAGTAGAAAAACCTTAGGTTAGGTTGTAAGACAGCTACCTTTCTTATTCACGTATAATATACAGTTTTTAAGGTGTTGGTAGAAGAGAGAATAAATGAATTTCTGTAGGCAGAAAAAATAACTGGCCATTATTTTTTTCTCTTGTGACCACTTTCCCTTGAGTTTTCACTTAGATTTAGTCTTCCAGTACAGGAGCATTATTGGCTAAATTTTTCCTCTTCCCATTCCTTACTATCTGATTTTAAATGCCTTGAAAAAAATAAAATGCCTCAAAATACCTGGAATAACATAAATTTAACTGTTTCTGTTAGCATAACTATAAAAGGATAACCTTCTGAAAAAATTTAAAGAACTTTAAAGAAATATAAGTAGGCCAAGGATTTAGCTAATTTGTTCTGGCATCTGCCTAGCAAGTGCAAGGTCCCAAGTTCAATCCCTGGTAACCACGTACCACAATGCCAGATGCGGTACCTCACATCTGTAATCCCAGCACTCAAGAGGCAGAGCCAGGAGGATTGCTGAGAGTTTGAGGCTAGCCTGGGCTACATAATGAGTTCAGAGTGAGCCTGAACTACAAAGCCAGACCCTGTCTATAAGAATGTACCACATATCAATAGTTAAATTTCCAAAATACAAGGATTGAAAAATACTTTAAATGGTAAAATTAAGAAAAATTTACTGCAGTAAAAGATACATTGCCAAGTAAGATGTAGTATGTGTTTGAAGCAAGAGGATTACTGGCTATATGTCTTTTATTGTGATGAATTTTAAAATTTAAATATTTACCCTGTTTATTTGGAACAGAGTCATTGATCAGAGAGATTAATGGCAATTTCTCTCAAATAAAAATATACAGTGTGTCTTCAGCTACCTTATTCTCTGTATGTGGCACTGTGTGACTTCTGGCTTTTCCACAAAGTCAAAATGACGATGAAAGGTACATGTTTTGGATTTATTCAGAACATTGTGGCAGCCAACTAAAGACTCACAAAAGAGGACTTTTAGAACTGTCTCCGAAAGCAGCAAGAATGATGGGGATATGTATGTTCATAACAAGGAGGATTATTTTGAGGGAGAATCAATGACAATGTATCTTGTACCACAAAAAATTTTTTCGTTTTATTGACATGGGGTCTCACTATGTAATTCAGGCCAGCCTTGAATTCACTTGTAGTCTATACCAGCGTCAAACATGACAATCTGCCTGTCTCGTGTGCTTGGCTTGCAGGATAGCACCATCACCACCAGCTTATAATAAATTTTTAAAAACATTTATTTTTTTATCATACCTTACACATATTTGAGATTCTAAGAATCCTATCAGGATAAACAATAGAAATTTTCTAACCTTGAATAGATACTGTGCCTTTCCCTTGTTACCTCGATTGTATTGTTTTGATTTTTTTTTTTTTTTTTAAGTTTTTTGAGACAGGGTCTCGCTTTGTGGTTCATGCTGGCCCTGAGCTCAGCCTCCAACTCACATCACAGCAATCCTCCTGCCTCTGCCTCCCGAGTGCTGGGATTACAGGTGTGAGCCATCTGTGTGAGCCACCTGTGTGAGCCCAGCACTGTGGTACATGGTACTGGTTGCTGCTGGGGTGAGTCTCCACTCCCAGTATTGTATGTGGTTACCGGGGATCGAACCCGGGCCCTTGGGCTTGCAAGACAGGCGCCGGAACCACTGAGCTATATCCCCGACCCCTTGCTGTTTTTTTGTTTTGTTTTGTTTTGGGTTTTTTTTGAGACAGGGTCTCACTGTGCAGTCCAGTCAGGCCTCAGATTCACAGTGGTCCTCTTGTTTCAACCTCCCAAGTATTGTGATTACAAGTTTGCGCCACCCAGTTTCTCTTGATCTCTTGTACTGCATTATACATGCTAGATCCCATTATATTTTTCTACCATGCTAAGAAGGGGAGAAGTAGCAACATTCTTTTCCTTGAACCCATACTTTAAAACATCAAATTTTGTCTTACTTCAGATCCATAGTAATCTCCTGGGTTTAATTATTCTGTTTTCTGGTTGGAGGGACATGGTAACTTCACAGCTAATTTATACATCCCTGACACTAGAAACACAGTATTCCCTTAGTGAGTGAACCAGTTCATTTAGACTTATTATTGTCATTCAGTTCTGGAATGTTTTATGTAGATGAGTTGTTTCATCTCTTAAGAAGTAATCATTTGGTCCCCTTATCAAGGCCAACCTCACCTACAAAGTGAGATCCTGTCTCAAAAAACAAACCAAAAACATGGGGCTGGCCATGTTGCTCAGTAGCTCCATGCTAAGCGCGTAAGCACAAAATCCTGAGTTGGATGCCCACTGTGTATGTGTGGGGGTTATGCCCAGCCCTACTTCCTTTTTCTTACTTCCCAAACTTTATAATCCCTAGTTTGGCTTCTCATACAATGTTTAATATTTTTCAGCATTTTTTTTCTCATACTTTTCTATGATGTTTTCACTTATTCTTTTTTTTCTTCTTCTTTAAAAACTGGCGGTTAAGGTTAGAGATTCAGCTCGATGGTTCTGGCATCTGCCTGGCAAGTGCACGGTCCCAAGTTTGATCCTTGATGTGACATATAACCAGGCCGGTCATGGTGGCTCACGCCTGTAATCTCAGCACTCAGGAGGCAGAAGCAGGAGGATTGCCAAGAGTTAGAGGGTAGCCTAGACTACATAGTGAGTGCAGGGCCAGTCTGAACTATAAAGCGGGACCCTATCTGAAAAAAACCCGAAAAACTGGGGATTAAGCCAGGTGTGATGGTACAGTACTGTAATCCCAGCACTTGGGAGGCTGAAGAAGGAGGATTGCCACAAGTTTGAGGCCTGCCTGTTCTACGTAGTGAGTTGAGTTCAAAGCCAGCCTGAACTACACAGTGAGACCCATCGCAGAAAAGATTTGGTTATGTAGCTCACTGGTGCCATACCTGCCTAGCAAATACAAGGTCCTAAATTCAATTGCTGGGACCACAAAACAAAACAAAGCACACCTGGGGATTCAATCCATGATTATTCTACCAGTGAACTCCATCCTCACCCATTTTTCTTTTTATTTTGAGGCAAGGTCTTGTTAATTGCCCATGCCAACCTTGATCACAGAATCTACCTGCCTCAGCCTCTGAGTGGCTGATAGCAGTGGTGTATATCACCACAGCTTTTTGCTCTGAAATGAATGGTATTTAGCATTTCTTGATCATGATTTTACCTCACATCTTTGCATTTGCTTAAGTTGTTCTCTTCTGGAATACTTTCCTACTTTTTCCTGATAGTGAGCATCCGTTAGTTCCTTGAGCATAAGGTTCAGAAATCTACATTTATGTACTAGAAAATCCTCTTGATCAAGCTTACTCTATTCCCTTATATTGATATATCATTTTGTTACCTTTACTAGTTATTCCTAATTACCATAAATTGTATTTGTTCTTTGTCTTTTGTACACTGAATCTGGTTTTGTAAACAGAAACCCTATTTCCATTTTTTAGATTTTCTTCGTATACTGTGCATATTAGGCATTTAATATATTGTTAACTTAATTAAGTGAATTGTTAATTTTAAAATTATTAGAGAAATAGGAATACTTTTGTTCTTACTGTGACAAATGTAGTTGTATAAGTCACAGTCATTTATGTCCTAGAACAGTCTAAACTGAAGTGGGTCTATAATCTTCATGACTGTCATAAATTTGATTATCATAATATAAATGATGGCTCATGGTTGATGTAGTAGTTGAATATTTGGATACATGATTAAAACTGTCTTTCTTGAATCAGGGATATATTTAGCTCAGTGATTCCAGCGTCTGCCTGGCAAGTGAAAGATCCCAAGTTCAATACCTGGTACCACATATCACAGTGCAGGACGTGGTGGCTTACTCCTATAATCCCAGCACTCAGGAGGCAGAAGGATTGCCTTGAGTTCAAGGCTAGCCTGGGCCACATAGTGAGTTCAGGGCCAGCCTGAACTACAAAGTGAGACCCTGTCTCAAAAATATATATAATGAACATTGTTATTAATAAGCATTTTTTATGTAAATGTATGAAATATATTACTTTTAAAAAAGAAGATATATATATATATACTTAGAAGTGGTAAGATGTAAACATTTACAAGCCTTCAGGAGCTGAGTATGGTGACACATACCTATAATCCCAACATTCAGGAGACAGAAGCAGGAGGATTACCAAGAGTTGAAGGTCAGCCTGGACTACATAGTGAGTCCTTGACTCAACCTCAACCCCCAAGCCTATTATTTTGCACAATGTGTGTTTCATTTGCTATTAACATAAAGCCTTTATGTGAAGAAAATCACAGGGCTGGCAACCTTTTGACTTAATCACTTTTGACTTTTGCACATAAAATATGATGTTGAAATCCTCAGCTTAATACTTTTTGAATTATAGTTGATTAATTTAAAAACTTCTGGTGAGCACAGGCTGTACCTTTAGTAGTATTTGATAGTCATGAAAGTTTGCAACCAAAATAGTGGGTACTCTTTTTTTTTTTTTCTGTGTGCAACAAATCCCTCTGACCATTACTATTTTTTGTCTCAAGGGTATGAAGGCTTTATTTTCTTTAAATCCTTTTTATAATATTGTCATTTCTCCACAAATGATGTTTCTTTTTCTTATGGATATATTTCTCCCTAAGAAAATTTGACTATCAGGAAAAGGAAATAGTAACCAGAGATCTTTTCAACTGCTGACAACCCCTGTTAACATCCTGCATATGTGCTGATTGAAATCTTTGAAATATAGCTTAGTTTTATAAATTTGTATTTATCTTTGTTATTGCTTTTTATAATTTTTAGCCACAATTTTCTAATCATAATGGTATTACTTTTTCTTTGATAGAAAGTGGAGCTGTTCCAAAAAGAAAAGATCCCATAACACATGCTAGTAATTCATTGCCTCGTTCAAAAACAGTTATGAAAACTGGATCCACAGGTCTTTCAGGTCATCACAGAGCACCTAGTTGCAGTGGTTTATCCATGGTTTCTGGAACAAGACAGGGGCCTGGTCCTACAACGTCCGCTTATAAGGTATTATAGGACAGTGACTTTAATAGTTTCACTTTTGCAAATAGAAATGCTATATCTGCTTAAATTTATTAGAAGTTTATAACAATACCTAGAGAATTGATAAGATTAAATACAAGAAAGAAATACAAAATTTGAAATTTGAAAAATGAAAATAAATACAAAATTTCATTTACAAGGGCAAACTTGCTAGTAAAGAGCAAACCCTATTTAATCCTTTTGGACCTAATTAAGCATTTTATATTGTTATCCAGTCTCTTTAATATAAATATATATATAATTATATATGTGTGTGTGTGTGTGTGTGTGTGTGTGTGTGTGTATATATATGTATATATATATGAAGACATTTGTTAATTTCAGTTCACATAAATTTAATATTAAACATACCTAGAGTTTTCTCAGAATTCTAGCAAGGATAAAAATTATATGACTGAGGGCATAGAGCCTATTTCTTTTATATTAACTAAATCCCTGTATATAATCTCTCTAAACCAACTGCTGGTTAAATGTAGTATAGTTTTGCCCTAGGATAAATACACAGTTTGGGGAATTTTATAGTTTTGTTCCTGTTCTTTAAAACTGAATTCAGTAAACTTAGGTTAATTCACATATTAAAAAAAAGTCTGAGGGGCCGGGGAGTTAGCTCAGTGGTTCCGGCGCCTGTCTTGCAAGCGCAAGGACCCGGGTTCGATTCCCCGGTAACCACATAACAATACTGGGTGTGGAGACTCACCCCAGCAGCAACCAGCACCACATACCACAGTGCCGGGCGTGGTGGCTCACGCCTGTAATCCCAGCACTCGGGAGGCAGAGGCAGGAGGATT
>PVIR01012089.1:13772-27217 GCA_004026965.1 Petromus typicus | reverse complement strand
TCGCAAAGCGAGACCCTGTCTCAAAAAACCTTAAAAAAAAAAAAGTCTGAATGATAGGTTATATTTACACATTAAAATTCTCTGTTCTTTTAGGGTACTCCAAAAACAAACAGAACTAATAAGCCTTCCACCCCCACAACTGCTGCTCGTAAAAAGAAAGACTTGAAGAATTTTAGGAATGTGGACAGCAACCTTGCTAACCTTATAATGAATGAAATTGTGGACAAGTAAGTTTTGTCATCTAAACATTGTATGTATAGTATCTGTGTTTGAATTGTATTGATAAAATGTATCACAAATGAAATATAGAGAAAGTTCAACATGGAAATGAAGTTGAAGAATTTAAGACTGCAGAACTGATTCATAATAAAATGATTTTCAAGGGCTAGAGATTTAGCTCAGTGGTTTCAGTGTCTGCCGGGCAAGCACAAGGTCCAGATTTCGATGCCCATTAACCACATACCACAATACTGGGCATGGTGGCTCATGGTGGCCACCCAGACAGAGGCAGGAGGATTGCTGTGAGTTCGAGCCTGGCCTGGGCTACATAGTGAGTTCAGGGCCAACCTGAACTACAAAGCGAGACCCTGACTCAAAAAAAAAGATTTTCATTCTTAAAAAACAAAAGAGAAATAGATAATAGCTTTAGTGATTTACGTACTTCATTTTTATGATAGTTCTTTTTTAATTTTTAGGACGTTTTAAAAACTTTTTAATTGGTATATTTTGGACATGTATAATTGTAACATTTATCATAGGGAATTTTTATCTATACATCATATTACCTTCTTTCTTCCTTTTTTCCATTCTCTTTCCCTCCATTCAACCCCCCCTTCCCCTCTGTATATACAAAATAATGACTTTTTTATTACAGAAGCTCATTTTTATTGTTATAGTTTCACAATTATCATAAAAATTATACTTCATAGAGATTATATATATCTTATGTGTTGTAATAACTGAACGGTATTTTTATAGTGGACTTGACTTCTTTTTCTTAGTGGGACAGCTGTTAAGTTTGATGATATAGCAGGTCAAGAGTTGGCAAAACAAGCATTGCAAGAAATTGTTATTCTTCCTTCTTTGAGGCCTGAGGTAAGGATATTGGATTATAATTTTCCTTTAACACTATCCAGTCTGATGTGGTGGCTCATGCCTGTTTTTTAAAACTGCACTCAGGAGGCTGAGGTAGAACAGTCACTGGAACTTTAAGGCCTGCCTGTGCTACATAGTGAGTTCAAGGCCAGTCTGAACCAAAAACAAGACCTTGTCTCAAAAAACAACAATAACAGCAAAAAACAAAGGGGCTGGAGACTTAGCTCACTGGTTCCAGTACCTGCCTCCCAAACAAAAGGTCTCAAGTTTGATCCCTCATACCAAAAAAGAAAAAAAAAAAAAGATAAAACTATTACCTAATTGATTATGGTAATAAATGTCCTATACTGGAATGATTGATTCACATAAGGAAATGGTAGAACCAGTGTTTTTAAAAGACTTAACACTAACAATTTTAACACTAATAATTCATGTTTTCGGGTTATTATAGAAGAGGAGAATGAATGTAAGAGTTCCTCATTCCCACTTTCCTTTTAATTTTTATTAGAAAAATGAGTGTTGTAATTTTTATATCAAAGTGAGGTAGAGATTTAAATTAAGATATAATCCAGGGATGATGGTGCTTGCCTGTAATCCCAGCATTTAAGAGGCTGAGACAGGAAGCATTGCAGTTAAGTCCAATGCTAGCCTGAAATGCATAGCAAGACCTTATCTTAAAAAACCAAAAGGGAAAAAAAAAGACACAGATCATATATGAGAGAAGAGAAATTAAGAAGAAAGTCTAAGAATAGTCTTTAAAAGGCTTACTTTCAAAGGTCTTAAGTCATCAAAATACCTAGACAGTGAATATATATACATATATATATCTAATTCCATCTCATATTTGAGACTTATAAAAGAAAAAGTGTAATCTGGTAGTTGATAATTAATTGATTTTCCATACTTTGCCTTGCTTAGAATTTTGCAATTCATAGATTGGTTTCTTGCTTTTTTATTCATTTACTTATTTACTAGTTTTTTGAGACAGGGTCTTCCTGTAGGCAGGCCTCGAAATTGTGGTGATCCTCTTGTATCAGCCCCACAAGTACTGGGATTGTAGGTATGCACTACTGTGCCTTACTTAAATTGCATATTTAATGTTATATTGTAAAAAGTAAATCCTAAGCTCTACTTTCTTTTCTTTTTTTTAACCAGGGATCTAATTTAGGACCTTGCACTTGCAAGGCAGGCACGTTGCCACTGAGCTATACATCCCTGGCTCCTTAGGCCCCATTTTTGAGTCAGTTATTTCTCCTTGAACATTTATATCTCATGGAATCAAATGAACCTTTAGTGAATATATAGTTGTATGGCATATTGTGATGGATGCACTTTTAAATGTACAAAGTTTGTAGGGCTCTACTTCTGTCTATTCTTATACTAGTCATATACTTCATAGTGTTTATTGGTTCAGAGTGTTACTATATTAGAAGGTACTAAATATTTACTTTTTATTATTATCACACATTGGAGTACATGAAATTACTGATGATGTGCTAGTTAAATGTTTGCTGTTAAATCATTAAAATAATTAGAGAATTATTAAAATAGAGCACTTTTGTTATTGAGTACCTCTACCCCATCCCAATAGAACCTAGGGCTCTTATTCTAAGCTATATCCCCATTCTTTTTGTTTTTATTTTGAAATAGGGTTTCACTAAATTGGAAAGTTGCCCAGGCTGGAACCTGTGATCCTCCTTCTTAAGCCTCCCAGAACACATTTGCCATCTCTTTTCCATTTTACAAGACTTCATTGGGTCCTTTGTTATCTCCTTTTATTTGTTTGTTTTTGTACTCAGGATGGAACTATAAGCCTTTATGCTAGGAAAGTGCACTACCACTGAATCACACATTCATCAACCAGCCCTCTTTCTGATATTTTTCTTGGAAAGTTTATTTTATTCATGCAGTATAATTTGGTGAAATTTCTAAATATATATATATATATATATATATATATATATATATATATATACATACATACATACATATAAACCTATATTCAATCTCTTAATCTTTTTTATCTTCTTTCCGTTTGTTTTTTATTTGTTTGTTTATTTTATTTTGCAGTACTGGGGATCAAACTCATGACCTTGAGCTTGCAAGGCAGGCAATGGTGCCACTGAGCTAAATCCCCTGCCACTTCCCCTGTTTTTAATTACACTAACTTACTGATACATGTCTCTTATAAAGCTATGGTCATTTCTGTTTGGGAGGTGCTACAGATGCTATTTTATTGGAAGACAACACTTAAAATATCTTGAAAAAGTTGTCTTCAGAGTCATAGTTGTGAATTAATACATATTTTTAAAAGTTGTTTACAGGACTTAGAGCACCTGCCAGAGGATTATTACTTTTTGGTCCACCTGGAAATGGGAAGACAATGCTGGTAAGAATTCTTATCAAAATTAAGTATTCTGTTGAAATACTAGAAAATTCTATTGAGATAATGGGAAAAAAGAAATTTCACCTTGCCTTTGAGTCTGTACTTTATCATTTGCTTTTAGCTTTCATATATTTGTTATTACACTAATTTTCAATGCAGAAATAAATGGAAAACTGTGTTATCCTCAATAGTATGGTCTTGAGTATTTAGAAAAGCTTATCCTATGACATTGAGTTTTCTTTCTAACCTTTAGTATTTTGCTATCTAGCAGTTTTATTAACTAATAAATACATGTCACTCTTTTTTAGTATCCTTTTACCAGAAATTAGTACCAGGATCTGGATACTTTAGATACAAAAAACAAATAGGAAAAGAGTAACTTTTTCATTGTTATTTATCTTTCTCTAGCCAGTTATTTTTCCATTCTTAAGAGATTAGTACACCACATACCCATTCTCTCTTAGAATAGAGTAAAAAGAAGCCCCTTCCAGAACTTTTTCTCCTAGCAAAGAAAACATTCATTGTCATATGTGAGAATTCAGTTGTACATTTTTAGAAAATCTATTCTAACACTTAGGTTGATTAAATGTCACCATTTTTAAAAGCAAAATACTGAACTAATATATTTTATTCTTCTGATTTAAAGGCTAAAGCAGTAGCTGCAGAATCTAATGCAACATTTTTTAATATCAGCGCTGCAAGTTTAACTTCAAAATATGTGAGTTTTTCCAATATTGTGTTTTAAGTTGTTGTTTAAATGTTACTGTGTTTCATTCTTATCTTAAAGCTGTAAGTATAGAACAGACTAGCTTAATGGATGGCGGTAATGCAAGTAAGCCTAAAGACTATTTAAATATATACAGAACCCTTTGTTCTAGTAAAATCAGTGGTTTTGGCATCTGCCTGGCAGGTGCAAGTCCCGAGTTTGATCTCTGGTACCACATACCACAATGCTGGGCATGGTGGCTTACATCTGTAATCCCAGAACTTGGGAGGTATTTTTTTTTTTTTTAATAAATGTTGCTATGTTGAATATAAATAATAATATTTCCCCAAAATAATGATGTTTTATTTATTATTTACACATACTGAGTATCAGTCTTTAATGTAGAAAATGAATTGTGTTTGTTAGGCTTCTTAAAAATAAGTGCTATGTTCTAAATACTGTATTAGTTTGGTAGGGCTGCACAACAAAGTACCATAAGCTTAAACATTTAAGCCTAAAAATGTACTGTCTTCTAAATTTAGAGACCTGGAAGTCCAAGATCAATGTGTCAGCAGAGCAGTTCCTGGGGAGGACTGTATGGGGGAATGTGTTCCTTGCCTCCCCGCTTCTGCTAGTTTGCTGGCAGCCATTGGCATTCTTGGCTTGCAGATGCGTCACTTTAGCTTCCTCCTTTATCTTCTCGTGGTGTTCTCCCTCCATGTGTGTGTGTTTTCCAGTCTCCACTCTTTGTGAGGTCACAGTCATACTGGACAAGGTCCCTCCACAGAGGTCTCAGATTAACAGTGACTTGATCATCTTCAAATACTCTGTCCAAAAATGTCAGGTTTATAGGTACTAGGGATAGGAGTTTAACATGTTCTTTAGAAGCACAGTTTAATCCCTGACAAATATCATCATTTTCCAGTTAAGCTTTAAGTAAAGTGGTTTTACTCTTAAGGACCCACCATCTTGGAGAAGAACTAATGGTCTAAACTGCATATTTTTGCCACTCTTGTTCTGAACTAAAATGTCATATAAGATTTTTCCTTAGTTTTTGTTTTAAATTAAAACATTTTTTTGAGCCTGGTTCTTGGTGTGTTATTCAGGTTGACCTTGAACTCACTATGTATTCCAGGTTGGCCTCTTGAACTCTAGACAATCTTCTGGTCTCGGCCTCCCACGTCCTATAATTATAGGCTTTAGTTCTTAAAATCTTCTCAGTTTGTAAGGCAGTTAGAATGATTCCTCTTTTCCTGATCACATTTTGTTTTCTGTGTGAAAGTTCACCAGGAGATAGAGATAGAGATTTCAACCTACTTTTTACATCCCAAGGTGGCCTTAAAAAAATGCCAGGTCTGCATCATCTATAAAATGTAACTGTTAGGACTGGCAATTAAGCTCAACTGCACAGCCTTTGCCTGGCAAGCATAAGGCCTTTAGTTCAATCCCAGTACCAAAAAAAAAAAAAAAACATGGTCTAAGGCTGGGGATTTAGCTCAGTGTTGCTGCACCTGCTCATTAGTACAAGGTCTTGAGTTCAGCCCTCAGTACTGGAAAAGTAAATAGAATGTTAATGTCATAAGAAGTGATGTTCCTTCCTACTCTGAAATATTTGTTTTGATAATTACAAATCTGGACAGAACCATTTGCATGTGCACATGTATGTTACCTACCTACGATAGAATCCACTGGCATTCTACCACTGAATTATGTCACTAGGCTCATATATTTTGAAACAGAGTCTTGCTAAGTTGCTCAAGCTGGCCTCAAATTTGCAGTCCTGCTTTAGAATCCCAAGTAGCTGGGATTACAAACATAAACAGCTGGGTGTGGTAGGGCACACCTGTACTCCTAGCACCCAGGGAGGATTGCAGTTTTGAGCCCACAGTATGTTAGGCAAGCACAAGAAGCACCTGCCCCCTGAATTACATACCCTGCTGTTTTTATTTTTAACTTTACTTTTTATTTTTTATTTTTTTATTTTTTTTGGGGGGTTTTTTGAGACAGGGTTTCGCTTTGTGGTTCAGGCTGGCCCTGAGCTCAGCCTCCAACTCACATCACAGCAATCCTCGTGCCTCTGCCTCCCGAGTGCTGGGATTACAGGCGTGAGCCACCACGCCCGGCACTGTGGTATGTGGTACTGGTTGCTGCTGGGCGTGAGTCTCCTCGCCCAGTATGGTATGTGGTTACCGGGGAATCGAACCCGGGCCCTTGCGCTTGCAAGACAGGCGCCAGAACCACTGAGCTAACTCCCCGGCCCTTTACTTTTTATTTTAAGCTAGGAGCTCACTAAGTTGCCCAGCCTGGCCTTGAATTTGTAATCCTCCTGTCTCACCCTCCCAGGTACCTAGGATTTTAGGCACGTTCAGACATGGCCATCTATTTTGTTTTTAGAATTTCAATAGAAGAATAAATACCACCTAGAGGAGAGAAACAGTATTTATAGCAGATTCATGAGCCGTTTATGAGAATGATAGATTTCACGGCTCCTTTGTTTGACACCGATGCATAGAATCGCCTGCGTCGTGGTGAATCCATATCTTAGAGTGTCTGTAGGGGTGTTCATTGCTCTCTTGGACTAGACATATTTTGATATCTATTGACAACAGAGATGTAATAATGAGTTTCCAGCATGTCCTAAGGGCAAGTGTTTAAGAAAGAGAACACTTTCCTATTTAGCTGCTTCTGTAAACATTCCCTGTAGTCGAGGGCTTATGGAATATGTGCAGCATCTCTACCTTACTTTCCTTCTTCTCACTAGTTATACCCCAAGTAATAGTTCTTCGGTCTCAAATGTAAAACAAAGCACAAGTATATTTCATTTTTTAAAATACTTAGAAAGCCATATAAAATCAAAAGTAAATAATCTGTTTTCCAAAATTATGAGGAACATTTCAATAACCTATCACAACTCCTATTCCACATACCAAGTCTTTGGTCATTGCAGGAAAGAGAAATTCCTAGATTTTAGACTGCAGATTATGAAATTTAAGACTGAAATTATATTGTACTTACATGTGTAAAACAGACCGTATACTTCATTTTAGGTGGGGGAAGGTGAGAAATTGGTGAGAGCTCTTTTTGCTGTGGCTCGAGAACTCCAACCTTCTATAATTTTTATTGGTAAGACTGTGTTTTCTAACTAATTTAGTTGAATACAGTACTTGTGAAAGTTCCCTTTACAAATTGAAGAGGTATAATAGGACAAGTTACTCAGAAGGAAGAAGTTTAGGTTAAAGACTAATGAATTCAGTAGCACCAACTATATTCACAACTTATATAGTAAACTAGATTATTCTTAAATGATTCATATAAATTTGTCTTTAATTAGAGTCTTATCCTTATATTTCCTGTAGATGAAGTTGATAGCCTTTTGTGTGAAAGAAGAGAAGGGGAACATGATGCTAGTCGACGTCTAAAAACTGAATTTCTAATAGAATTTGATGGTGTAAGTATTACGATATTTTTTAGTGTGACAGCATATTTTTCCTGTGAGATGATCTAAATTAGAAATACATGTGTTTTTTAAAAATTTCTCTGTCTAGAAATACTCAAGAAAACTGTTATTGGCTTGTAGGTACAGTCTGCTGGAGATGATAGAGTACTTGTAATGGGTGCAACTAACAGACCGCAAGAGCTTGATGAGGCTGTTCTCAGGTAGGGAGCTTTGTACAAAAAACACATGCATTTATGGCATATATTTGTTCATCTCACACATACTATGTTTCAAAGGTATAGGGAAATATTTGGTCATAATTTACCTTTATTTTCCTCCCTATCTTATCATTTGTCCTCTTATTACCAACTAAATAGATTCTGAGGTCAAGTCCAAGGTAGTATCAGGAGAACTAGCCTGCATTTTATGATTTTAGGCAAATTGTTCAATGTTTTTGGTGCCCTATTAAATTATCTTATAAACTCCAAGACTGATTCTTACAGTCTTCCATTGTGTTGAATTCATGAGAACTGTTTTCTGTTCTTAAGTATTTGAGCAAATTTATTCGCTTCCCATTGGAAAGACAGTTTGATTCAGTAGAAAACTATTGACGCTCCTCTATTTTTTTCTCCAAGGAATTTATAATATTGGTCTGTTATTTCTGAGATTGGATGTCAGTGTTTTCAAAGCTATAAATAACTTGAGGTTTTGTTATTGTTTTTACTGGATAAACTTTAGTTTTGTTTTTTTGTTTGAGAGAGGATCTTGCTCTGTAGTTCATGCTGGCCTTGAACTCACAAGGTGACAGAGACAGGCCTTGAACTAGTGATGATCCTTCTGTCTCAGCCTCTGAGTGCTGGGATTATAGGAATGTGTTACCATTGCCTGGCAGTGAATAACATTTCAACTTTTATTTTATAGCAAAACTTTTATTGGTACATTTTAAGCATACATATTGATAAAATTCTTTACAGGGAATTTGAGCCTATAAAAATACATTGATTTAATTCTTCCTAAGATTTGATGTTTCTTTATATTTATAGTTTAGAAATTCATTTTCAGTTCTATTTTTAACTTACTTTCCTAATTCATTTTTCTGGGGTTTTTTTATTTGCACATAAATTATATATATTATGTGACATCTTGTCTCTTGTGTCTATAATTTCATTTAGGTCTTTTTGGTTTTGTTTTCTTCTCTTGTACCAACTCTGTTGTCTTTATTTCTTTTTGTTTTGTTTTGTTTTGTTTATTTGTTTGTTTTTTGAGACAGGGTCTTGCTTTGTAGTTAAGGCTGGCCCTGAGCTCAGCCTCAAACTCACATCCCAGCAATCCTCCTGCCTCTGCCTCCCGAGTGCTGGGATTACAGGTGTGAGCCACCGTGCTCGCACTCGGCACTGTGGTATGTGGTACTGATTGCTGCTGGGTGTGAGTCTCCACACCCATTGTTGTATGTGGTTACTGAAGATCAAGCCCTGGGCCCTGGTGCTTGCAAGATAGGCCCCGGAACCACTGAGCTAAATCCTCGGCCCTGTTGTCTTTTTGTTTCTTAGTAAGTTGGTATTTATTGTCATCCTTTCTGCTAGCTCTTTTGTTTATTTCAGCTATTATTAACCTTTCTGTGGTGGTCTTTCTTTTTCATTACTTTCCTGACATCTCCTCTTCTATTTTTAGTCATCTTCTACCCCTTTGTATATCATTTCTTGAAGCTCTTGAATTTCATTTGAGTTATTGCATAAAAAGCCCTTGTTTTACATTAAGCTGTTTAATTCCATAGGGAAATATTTGATCATCATTTACCCTTACACCGTTCTGCTACATGTCATTCATTTTATCTACTTCATTGTGGTTTCTTTCTTTCTTTTTTTTTTTTTTTAATGAAACCTGGAATTTTTTCCAATGTCTTATTATTTTTCTCTGAATTTTTTTAGATTTTTCTTAGAAAGCTTAGCTTTGGAAGGATTTTGTTGGGTAGGGTTAGAAAACTTGAGAGACATACTATGCAGGTATCTTATCTCATATATATCTTGAACTAATGGGAGTTACACAATGTGAAGCCCTACCTGATAATAACTATATGTGTATAAATAAAGATGAGTTTGATTTCTTCTCTACTTAAAAATTTTGGTCAGTGCACAACAGCCAGACCAATTAATGCCTTCTTACAAAGATCTCGTGTCTTTAAGTTTCTTTGTACAGCCTTTACTTTCCTTGCCATACATGTGCTATCAGTGAAGGTTTGCATAATGGGCAAAGCAAGGCCTCACACAGTTGTTTAAATGTGAGAAGGTGGTTTTATTACCTTAAGTCTGAGCTGTCTTTGCTTCTTTGGAGAAGTCTGACTGCCATTTCCATGATCTGCTGTGGCAGATGGTGTGCGTATGTTACTTCACTTATGTAATTTTCATCACCATGTACAGCCCTTCATATGTATTAGTTTTTTGAACATTATCTAGTCTGGTTAAATTGCTATTTGTTTCTCTAATCTTCGTTGATTTTTGTACTTTTTAATTTCAACAGTGCAACAGAGATATCTTTATTCCATTTCTTATATATTTTGCTTTAAAATGTTATTCCTCTTTTTTTTTTTTTTTTTTTTTTTTTTTTTTTTTTTTTTTTTTTTTTTTTTTTAGTTTAGTTTTTTTGAGACAGGGTCTCACTTTGTAGTTCAGGCTGGCCCTGGGCTCAGCCTCAAACTCAAATCACAGCAATCCTCCTGCCTCTGCCTCCCAAGTGCTGGGATTACAGGCGTGAGCCACCACGCCCGGCACTGTGGTATGTGGTACTGGTTGGTGCTGGGTGTGGGTCTCCACACCCAGTATTGTTATGTGGTTACCGGGGAATCGAACCCGGGTCCTTGCGCTTGCAAGACAGGCACCAGAACCACTGAGCTAACTCCCCGGCCCTCCTCTTTTATTTTTTAGACAGGGTCTCACTTTTGTAGTTCAGGCTGGCCCTGAGCTTTACAGCAATCCTCCTGCATCTGCCTCCCAAATTACAGGCATGTGTCATCAACGCCCTGTGGTACATGGTTTTGATTGCTGGTGGGTGTGAGTCTCGACACCCAGCACTGTTGTATGTGGTTACCAGCCCTTGCATTTGTAATGCAGGCAAGGGAACCACTGAGCTAAATCCTTGGCCCTGAAATGTTATTTCTATTAAAAACATACATAAATGGATAACCATTTATTGAGTTAAAGATTTTTCCTTCTGTTTTTTTTTTTTGAACCATGGACCAAACTTGTGACCTTGCACTTGTGAGGCAGGCATCAGAACCACTGAGCTCAGTCCATGGTTCCTGAATTAAAGATTTTAAATATTAAGTAGAGAGCTCTTAAAAAGTAAAACGTTTTTATATTGATAACATAAGATCCACTCAGTTGCCTTTACTATTATACTGAAAACCATTTTCCTGTCATTTGTTACTGGATTATTTTAAATACAAAATTATATTTATACAATTACTTTAATTTTTTAGGCGATTCATCAAACGGGTATATGTATCTTTACCAAATGAGGAGGTATGTATCTACTTTTGAATTTCTTTTTTCAAACAGAAGAACTAGCATCTGAACGAGGATACTTGTTACATAAACAAGGAAGTCCATCTTCCAATCCATGGTACAGATACCTTAAAACAGTTTATCGGTTTATTTAAATGATAAACATAAATTAACCATAAAACTTTATGGGAATTTACTCAACCATAAAACCTTGTAGGAATTTACTTACACCAAGACATGCACAAGATGGCCGGGGAGTTAGTTCAGTGGTTCCAGTGCCTGCCTTGCAAGCGCAAGGACCCGGGTTCAATCCCAGGTAACCCGCATATCATACTGGGCGTGGAGACTCATGCCCAGCAGCAACCAGTACCACAAACCACAGTGCCGGGCGTGCTGGCTCACGCCTGTAATCCCAGCACTCGGAAGGCAGAGGCAGGAGGATTGCTGTGATGTGAGTTGGAGGCTGAGCTCAGGGCCAGCATGAACCACAAAGCAAGACCCTATCTCAAAAAACCTAAAAAAAAAAAAGACACGCACAAGAATTTTTTTGTTTGTTTGGGCTTTAGGGTTTTTGTTTTTGTTTTCTTCTTTGTAGTTCAGGCTGGCCCTGAGCTCACTATGTAGTCCAAACTAGCCTCGAACTCACAGCAATCCTCCTGCCTCTGCCTCCTGAGTCCTGGGATTACAGGTGTGAGCCACCATGCCCAGCATGTGGTATGTAGTTTCCGGGATCAATCTGGGAACCTTGCACTTGCCAGGCAGATGTGGAACTACTGAACTAAATCCCCAGCCCCATGTACGAGAATTTTTATAGCACCTATATTGATTCTAGAAACTGAACAGAATAATGTTCATCTATTAGTGAATAATAGATAAATACATATGGTATAGCCATTTATTGAAAAGGATTTGTGTGTGTGTGTGTGTGTAACTAGGGATCAAACTCAGGTCCTTGTGCTTGTAAGGTAGGCATGGCACTACTTGAGCTAAATCTCCAGCCCAAATAGGATATTTCTTTTTTAGTTTTTTTGAGACAAGGTCTTACTTTGTTGTTCAGGCTGATCCTGAACTCACTGTGTAGCCCATGGAGGCCTGGAACTCATAGCAGTCCTCCTGCCTCTGCTCCCAAGTGCTGGGATTACAGGCATGAACCACCATATCTGGGCCGAATAAGATTTTTCATTAAAATTCTGCATGCAGTATGAGCAAAAACATAAAGTGAAAAAAAAGCCACATGCTAATAATTACTTTTTTAGTTCCTGATTTTTATTATTGAATTTTTTTCTTTTTGGTTTTTTTTTGTTTGTTTTTGGCAACAATGTCTCACTGTATACTTCAGCCTGGCACTGAACTCACTAGGTAGCCCAGGCTGGTCTTGAACTCAAGGCAATCATCCTGCCCTCTGCCTTTTTAGTGCTGGGATTATAGGTGTGAGCCACCATGCCTGGCAACAATTACTATTATGATTCAATTTATATGAAATTCCAAAAGAGGAAATTTTCCAGTACAAAAAACCAAATAGTGTTCTGCTAGGACAAGGTGTAAGAGTGGGATTAGTGATGAATAGCCATGAGTGAAATTTTTTTAAGACAGGTTTCACTTTTTTGTAGTTCATGCTGGCCCTGAGCTTACTATGTAGCCCAGGCAAGCCTTGAACTCACAGCAATCCTCCTTCCTGCCTCTGCCTCCAGAGAGCTAGAATTATAGGCGTGAGCCACCACATCTGGCATTATGGTGTGTGGTACTGATTGCTGGTGGGCGTGAGTCACCATGCCTGGCATTGTTGTACGTGGTTACTGGGGATCGAACTCAGCAGTTTGCACTTACAAGGCAGGCGCAGGAACCACTGAACTAAATTCCCAGCCCCATAAGTGAATTTTTTAGGGTATTAGAAATATCCTTTATCTCTTATGGTGATAGTTGTACAAGTCTATAAATTTATAAAAAGTGAAATATTACTTAACATAGGTGAAATTCATGGTATATAAATAAATACTTCTGTAAAACTTTTCTTTGGTGGGGGTAGTACTAGAGATTGAATTCAGGACCTTATGCTTGCTGGGCCACTGAGCTACATCCCTGGCCCAAAACTCTTTTTTTTTTCTTTTTTTTTTTTAGGTTTTTTTTTTTGAGACAGGGTTTCGCTTTGTGGTTCAGGCTGGCCCTGAGCTCAGCCTCAAACTCACATCACAGCAATCCTCCTGCCTCTGCCTCCCGAGTGCTGGGATTACAGGCGTGAGCCACCACGCCTGGCACTGTGGTATGTGGTACTGGTTGCTGCTGGGCGTGAGTCTCCATGCCCAGTATGGTATGTGGTTACCG
>PVIR01012089.1:0-13672 GCA_004026965.1 Petromus typicus | reverse complement strand
AGGTCCTTGCGCTTGCAAGACAGGCGCCGAAACCACTGAGCTAACTCCCCGGCCCCCCAAAACTCTTTTAGAAGTATGGTTCTCTAGTTTTTTGTGTGTGTGTGTTTTTTTTTTTCTTTTTTTTGGACAAGATGTTACTGTGTAGTTTTCAGCTGGCTTCAAACTGTTGGCAGTCTTCCTTCACAGGCTCTCCTGAGTGCTGGAATACACGCTTGCACCATCACACAGCAGGATTGTTAACAGTGATGAGTGCTACTTCTTTAGTACTTTATTGAGATTATCTCAAAAAATAGGTAGTTTTAATTCCAACAGGTAAGAGTAATGCTTCTACTACGTAACATGATTGGAACCTGATTACTGGCTCTTTTATGAAGTCAATTATTAGCTTATTCAGAATTACTAATTTTAGAGTCAGGCATGGCGCACACCTGTAATCCTAGCACAGGAGGTAAGACAGGAGGGTCACTATGAGCTGAAGACCAGTGTCCACTATAAAGTGAGTTCAGGACCAACCTGGACTACATGGTGAGCCTTAGCTCAAAACACAAAGTACAAATTAATTTGGATAATTCTTATATCAAATTAGACTGCACTGATTTTTTTTTTTTTTTTTTTTTTTGGTACCAGGTGTTGAACTCAAGGCCTCATGCTTGCTAGGCAGGTGCTATATACACTGATAATTTTTTAATATTTCTTTTTCAGACAAGACTACTTTTACTTAAAAATCTATTATGTAAACAAGGAAGTCCACTGACCCAAAAAGAACTAGCACAACTTGCAAGGTGAGTAATTTGATTTGGTTTTATCTTTGATTTACTTATTGTTGGTGTAAAGAATTATCTGTGCTATTTAAAGTAACCTTTGAGTATGAAATTAGTGATTAGTCAGAAAACTTCTTGTCTCATTCTCTACCTCTTTTACTTTCTTTCTTACCTCTTATTCCAATATATGGTATCTAAATTTCAGTTTCTTTTACTAGATTTGACCTAAATATCTAATGATGGAATTACATTTTTTTTTTTTAGGTTTTTTGAGACAGGGTCTCGCTTTGTGGTTCAGGCTGGCCCTGAGCTCAGCCTCAAACTCACATCACAGCAATCCTCCTGCCTCTGCCTCCCAAGTGCTGGGATTACAGGCGTGAGCCACCACGCCCGGCACTGTGGTATGTGCTACTGGTTGCTGCTGGGTGTGGGTCTCCACACCCAGTATTGTTATGTGGTTACCGGGGAATCGAACCTGGGTCCTTGCGCTTGCAAGACAGGTGCTGGAACCACTGAGCTAACTCCCCGGCCCCTGGAATTACGTTTTTTAATAAATAAACTTATAAATGGTATTAATTTTTAAAATTTAAAGCATATAATATTAGCCCACACAAAAACAGATTATATCATATAAACTTTTCCATTAGGAAGAATTGCTCTGGACTTTTTCATCCTAAAAAGTTTTGAGTTTTTTTTTTTGTTGTTGTTGTTGTTTGTTTTTATTTTTTTGAGATAGGGCCTCCCTTTTGCAGTTCAGGCTGGTCCTGAACTTAGCAGCGAACTCAGAAATCCTCATGCCTCTGCCTTCCAAGTGATCGGATTACAGACGTGAGCCACTACACCAGGCACTGTGGTATATGGTACTGATTGCTGATGGGTATGAGTCACCACACCCAACATTGTTGTACATGGTTACTGGGATTGAACCTGGGATCTTGTGCTTGCAAGACAGGCACAAGAACCACTGAGCTAAATCCCTGGCCAAAAATTTTTGTTTGTTTGTTTTGTTTTTAAACAGTAAGCAAGACATTTTCTTCATGTAATCCCAACACTGTGGAAGGCTAAGGAAGGAGTATCACAAGTTCAACATCTACCCAGCAATCTAGAGTGAGCCCGTCTCAAAATAAAAAAAACATGAAGGTGTAGCTCAGTGCAAAGGCCCTGAATTCAATTTCCTAGTGCCACCAAAAAAGGCAGGGGTAGGGATTTAGGCTCACCAACACAGCAGCTGTGTAGCAAGCACCAGGTCCTGAGTTCAGTCTGTGATACCAAAAAAAAAAAAATGCAGAGAAGTGGAGGGCACTACAGCAGGAACTTACCATGGTCAATAGAGATTGTGTTCAACTTTGACTCTAGCAAGGACAAATGGATTTTATAGTCAGGAAGCAAGGTGGAGGTCCGTAGGTGGAAAATTATGAACAGGAAGTATCAAGGGTAAAAGAGATTTTTTTACAAGACTGCAAAGAATTCATAGTAAATACTGGCTAGGTGATAAGCAATGAAGTATGGTCAGATAGTATGGGAGGAGTACTAAGCTCAGTAAGCAGGATTCTTGCTCAGACTTCATTCTCAAGCCCCAAATGGGGTCCTATTGAGCAGAGGGGCTGAGGGAAGCCTAATTAACATTAGACTTTATCTTACATCTATTTATGTATAGTGTCCTTAAGTAGAAACGGGATGTAGGCAATGCACTCAAGGATTTTAGTCTTTGGAAAACGTCATAAAGTAATTTAAAATATTTAAGTGTGGTGTGGTAACACACACCTGTAATCCCAGCACTCAGGAGGTTGAGCCACAAAGATCACTCTGAGTTCAAGACCAGTTTGAACCTACATAGTTGCAACAAAACACACAAAAACCAAAACAAATTTAAAATATGTAATAAGTATTTGTATAATGGGTAGCTTTTTTGTTTTGTTTTGTTTTGTCTTTTTGAGACAGGGTCTCACTTTGTAGTTCAGGCTGGCCCTGAGCTCAGCCTCAAACTCGCATCACAGCAATCCTCCTGCCTCTGCCTTCCGAGTGCTGGGATTACAGGCGTGAGCCACCACGCCTGGCACTGTGGTATGTGGTACGGATTGATGCTGGGGTGAGTCTCCATGCCCAGTATTGTATGTGGTTCCGGGGGGATTGAACCCGGGCCCTTGCACTTGCAAGACAGGCACCGGAACCACTGAGCTAAATCCCTGGCCCCTAGAGTGGGTAGTTTTAGTAAGAACATATGAGTTCCCAAGTGCCTCTGAGAAAAGAACAAACAATTAGAAATATAGACCCTTTTTTGATTCCAATAAAGAATTTTGCTAATAGTGTTTTCATCTTTAGAGTTATCTGTTGTAGTATGTGATTCAGTGGTTTTTTCCTGGTTTTATTTTCCTCCTTACCTTTGGCCCATCTGCCATAATTAGTTTTCTTTTTGAGTCAGAGTCTTACTCTGTAGTTCCAGCTGGCTCTGAGGTTACTATGTTACCCAGGCAAGCCTGGAATGCATAGCAATCCTCCTGCCTCAGCCTCTCAAGTGTTGGGATTACAGGCATGAGCCACCACACCTGGCATTGTGCTGGTGGGCATTAGTCTCCATGCCCAGCATTGTTGTATGTGGTTACTGAGATAGAACGCAGGACCTTACGCTTGCAAGGCAGGTGCCAGAACCACTGAGCTAAATCCCCACCCAGCCCAGTTATTAGTTTTCTTTGGTTATCTCTTGGTTGCCAGAACCTTCTCTACTGTGGCATCCTATTCAAATATGCCCTTTTTTTTTTTTTCGCTACTATCCTACATACCATTTTCTTTTTCTTTCTTACATTTAAAAAATCTACCTTGATACATCAAGAGAGTTTTTTTTTCTGCCAAGATAAAAAGATAATTAATTTGCAGCAAAGTCATAGCGATTATGTGTCAGTTGATCACCAACAGCTTTATATGTTTTACATTTCCTGAAGACATGTTTATAATTTGAGACCTCCTAAAGATACATCTAAAAGAACTGTTAAAATTCTAAAAGTGAAAATAATACACTATTTCACTGTTAAAAAACAGGCCGGGGGTGGTGGCTTACGCCTGTAATCCCAGCACTTGGGAGGCAGAGGCAGGAAGATTGCTGTGAGTTTGAGTCTGAGCTCAGGGCCAGCCTGAACTACTGAAGCAAGACCCTGTCTCAAACAAGAAAATGGGCCTGTCCCCCTAAAATCAAACCACATCACTGTTAGCTGGTTGAGAGAGGGCAAAATAGTTTGTTTAGACAGTGGATGCTCGAGTTATGACTGCCTTGATATACAAACAACTTGAGTTATGACTAGAACTTCATTTTTAACATACAAACAAAATCTTGAGCTACAATCTGCATGTTGGCTACTTGTGCTTCCAGATTGTCTCACAGATTTAACCCATAAAAAATTCTAAAAGAGGGCCGGGGAGTTAGCTTAGTAGTTCCGGCACCTGTCTTGCAAGCATAAGGACCCGGGTTCGATCCCCGGTAACCACATACCATACTGGGCATGGAGACTCACACCCAGCAGCAACCAGTACCACACACCACAGTGCCGGGCGTGGTGGCTCATGCCTGTAATCCCAGCAATCGGGAGGCAGAGGCAGGAGGATTGCTGTAATGTGAGTTGGAGGCTGAGCTGAGGGCCAGCCTGAACCACAAAGTGAGACCCTGTCTCAAAAAACCTTAAAAAAAAAAAATTCTAGAAGAAACATTACAGCATTCTTTCCTGTATGTAAGGACACTGAGATCTGCCTAGAAGAAAGTGTGGCCTAAAATTTTCCAGGAGAAAGACTTTAAAGGCTGTGCAGAGGAGCCTGAGCTTTCAACTAGCTGACTTGAGTAATAACCAGCCTTCATGAATGAAGTTCATAAGTCAAGCATCTGCTATTCTCTCATTTCATGGCAATTTTTTAATCTGCAAAAATAAAATTACTAGCTTTTTCTTCCCTTCATTTTCCAGAATGACTGATGGATACTCAGGAAGTGACCTGACAGCTTTGGCAAAAGATGCAGCCTTGGGACCTATCCGAGGTATGTATACAAGAACGCAAAACAACTGGACTATTTTCTGTACCACTTTAGAAGGTTAAAAAAAAATCTCTCAGTGGAGACTTTTCTATCAGTACAAAAGTAGTAAACATGGTACATGTATCAGTAGAAAACATGGTACAAAGTAGTTTCTAGACTAGGGATCAGCAAATTTTTTCTGTAATACCTTATAGTAAACACTTAGTTTAGTAGACCACATATGGTCTGTGTTGCATAATCATAATCATCTTTTATTTTTTAACAAACTCTTTAAAAAAGTAAAACCATGTATAGCTCACAGATTATACACAAACAGTACATAAGTCGCTGGAATATGACTCCTATTCTAGACAAGAGTCTTACTTCTCAAGTGCAGATAATAAGCTAGAAACTCAAAAGAAAAAGAAAATTTACATACTTATTTTGCAGTGTAAAGGTAAGTGCTGTACCACCAAGCTACCTCTTTAGCCCAAGAAATTATTTTAAGCAAGCAAACAGAAAAGTAATAGGGAAATATTATTGTGTGTTTTCTAGCTATTTTCCATTTGAAATTAATGGGTCTAAATAACTTACATAAATGAAAACCATTCATTTTATGTCATCTTTCAAGAAATTGCAACAAAATATATCATTCATTGCTATCTTTTGATTCAAATAAGTAATCTAATGATTTTGATGTATCACAACTGAGTTTTTTAGGTTAGGTTAGATTTAATTGACTGCAGTGTCCCACAGAAGCAATAAAGAATAGCAGTAGCATGGTCTACATTATATAAAAACATTTTCTTGTTACAGTCCCCATCTGTGATTTTGCTTTTTTCCCCCAGTTACTGGCGATCAACTGGTTTGAAATGTAATACGATACCTTGGACAGAGAAAAAAGCCACATTCGTAGAACTCGAATTAGAGTAAACACACTTTCTTTGGTAGTGGATCAGAAGCAGTAGCTTATTTGTATTTTTTAAATTTTTTTTAGAATGTTGTAACATTTTATTATTCTGAAGAGACAACAGCTTTGGGTTGAAAACCAACCGAATGCCTTTATGAAGAACAAGTTGTGTTATTTTAAGTCATTGGGCGTTGTGCAAGAAACTGAGTCTCTTCTGTTTACTCCCAAGAAGGAAAACTCTTGTGTGGTCAACATTTATAAATTGTATTTGTCTTCAGTGTGTTGTGTTTCTCTTTTAATATGATTTAAGAGCTACTCTTATATTTTATTTTTCCCTTTAAGCATTTTAACTTAATAGTCTTTTCCTAAAGTATGGCTTTTTTATACTTTATAGAACTGAAACCAGAACAGGTGAAGAATATGTCTGCCAGTGAGGTATATGTACTATTTTATAATTATCCTTTCTTTCTGTTTTTTTTAGATTATCCTTTGTTTTGGTTCTATATAAGACTTACATTTTTCTGTCTAGGGTTTTCTAGTTTATTTAACTAGAAATAACTAGAGGTTAACTAGAAAAAAGAAAAAATTAATTTCACTTCCTTTCCAAATATGAGGCTTATGCAGTTAATCCCTTTTGTTGTCCTTTGGTAATGAAAAGGGATAGAGATTAAGTTTTTTTTTTTTTTTTTTTTTTTTTTTTTTTTTTAGTTTTTTTGAGACAGGGTCTCGCTTTGTGGTTCAGGCTGGCCCTCAGCTCAGCCTCAAACTCACATCACAGCAATCCTCCTGCCTCTGCCTCCCGAGTGCTGGGATTACAGGCGTGAGCCACCATGCCCGGCACTGTGGTATGTGGTACTGATTGCTGCTGGGTGTGGGTCTCCACACCCAGTATTGTTATGTGGTTACCGGGGAATCGAACCCGGGTCCTTGCGCTTGGAAGACAGGCGCCGGAACCACTGAGCTAACTCCCCAGCCCCGAGGTTAAGTATTTTTTAATCAAATCATATTATACAAATACTACTACACAAAAATTGTAAGAAACTATACATTATTAAAAATAACCTACAATTATAGATTAAGACATTGTTTTGTTAGTTTTAATAATCATTTTTCTCTTTATAAAACCTATACAATCACTATTATAAGTAATTATATTTCCTTTTTGGTGTTTTTGTTTTGTTTTGTTTTCCTTCTTTAGTATCAAGGATCAAACTTGGGACCCTGGGCCGGGGATTTAGCTCAGTGTTTCCTGCACCTGCCTTACAACTGCAAGGGCCCAGGTTCAATCCTGGGTAACCACATACAGCAGTGCCAGGCATAGAGATTCACACCTATAACCACATACCACAGTGCCGGCCGTAATGGCTCAGGCCTGTGATCCCAGCACTTGGGAGGCAGAGGCAGGAGGATTGCTGTGAGTTCAAAGCTGAGCTCAGGGCCAGCCTGAACTACAAAGTGAGACACTGTCTCAAAATGAAACAAACTTGGAACCTGCACTTGCAACACAGGTGCCTGAACCACTGAGCTAAATCCCCAGCTGGCTTTGTTTTTTGAGACAGGGTCTCTCTTTGTAGTTTAGGCTGGCCCTGAAACTATCGTGTAGCCCAGGCTGGCCTTGAATTTGTGGCAATCCTGGTGTCTCAGCCTCCTGAGTGCTGGGATTAACCACATGTGCTATCAGACCCCGCTATATTTTCTTAATATTAAAGGTCCTCTCTGAGATGTTGAACCATTTCTTTGGAATAAAGTTACATGCAGAATATAAAATTAATTTTTTAAAAAATAAGATGTGCTATGTCCATATACCAACTCCACACAATGAATATAATCATTATGTATTATAAATATGTACTAATAAAAATTAAAATTTAAAAAATACTAATGTGACATGAAGAAAAAATTTAAATTGCATAAGGACAGGGGTAATATGTCAACAAACTTTTGAAATCAAACTTGAGCTATATTTGTAACTTATCTGTTAAGAGTTATTTTTCAAATTCCAACAGCTATCAAGGAAATAGTAAATGGTTAATAGAGAATGAATGTATGCAAATAAATTTTGACAGTCTTCAGTTTCTAGGTAATCTTGTGGTTCTCTAGTGAGCTATTTTATACACTGAAGTTAATCAACAACATTATTCAGAAAGCCCTCACACAGGTCCTTTCCTTCTCTCTTCTGTTTCTTTCCTGGTGCTGGGGATAGAGCTCAGGGCTTCATGCATGCCAGACAATGCCCTATCACTAAGGTATAACCCAGATATCTCTCCCATTTTTAACAATCTAATTTAAATAGGATGTAAATGAAGTTTGTATATACTAGTTGAAGTTCTGTTTAAAATTCTCTTTAATTTCATATTTTTGGGCCAAATATTTGGAGACATACAGTAGGGACCGTTTATAACACAGGTTTTTGTTTTTTTTTTTTTTTTTTTTTTTGAGACAGGGTCTCATTTTATAGTTCAGGCTGACCCTGAGCTCAGCCTCAGCCTCACATAACAGCAATCCTCCTGCCTCTGCCTCCCGATTGCTGGGATTACAGGCATGAGCCACCACGCCCGGCACTGTGGTGTGTGGTACTGGTTGCTGCTGGGTGTGAGTCTCCACGCCCAGTATGGTATGTGGTTACCGAGGATCGAACCTGGGTCCTTGCACTTGCAAGACAGGCGCCGGAACGACTGAGCTAAATCCCCAGCCCTTGGTTTTTGTTTTGAGACAGGGTCTCGCTTTGTAGTTCAATCTATCCCTGAGCTCACTGTGTAGCCAGGCTACCCTCAAAATCACAGCAATCCTGCCTCTGCCTTGAGAGTGCTGGGATTACAGGGATGAGTCACTACACCCAGCATTGTGGTGTGTGATACTGATTGCTGATGGGCGTAATTCACCACACCTAGCATTGTAACACAGTTTATTTTTGTGCCACATTAAATTTTTTTTCCCCAATATCAGCAGTTGAACTCAGAACCTTACACTTGCCAGTCAGGCATAGCACACCTGAGCTAAATCCCTGGCCCAGCCAATTTAAATTTTGTCTTTAAAATACTTAAGTCTAGGACAATGATGGCAAACCTTTTATTACTTTAAATGAAACAAACAACCTGCTGCAGCACTCATAACATAGGTTCAGCACTAGTGGTCTAGGGAGTGGCTCAGTGGCAGTATATTTACTTAACATGTGAAGGTTTGGTTTCAGTTCTCAGCATCAAGAAATAAGTGACAGGTAAATATATTTATTGACTCAGTATTTACTCATTCTACAGTTCCAAAGCCAATTTAAAATGTCAGAAAATAAAACCAAATTAATATAAAATGATTATAAACTTAGGTTTTTTGTAGCCAACCTACTGTACCACTGAGCTACATCCTCAGACTAAGGCAAAAAGATCACAAGTTCGAGGCCATCTTGGGCACTCAACAAGACTTTCTCAAAATTTAAACAACAGCAAAAGCTTTTAAAGGGATGAGGCTGTAGCTCAGCACTACAGTATTCATACAACATGTGTTTAGTCCCCAGTATTAAAAAGAAAAAAGAAAAGCCTGCACCTAGGAAATGAAGTGTAAGTAATAAAGTAACTAGTATATTATTTTCATAAGATATCTTATATAGATATTGTCTAATATATAGTAGTATAAGAAATATGTTACAAAGATTGGCATGACTAACATTATAGCATTTTACCATTAATTTAATCCATTACTGTATATGTATTCATTTGTATGTCATGTTTTTTTAAAAAACTCTAGATGAGAAATATTCGATTATCTGACTTCACTGAATCCTTGAAAAAAATAAAACGCAGTGTGAGCCCTCAAACATTAGAAGCCTACATACGCTGGAATAAGGACTTTGGAGATACCACCGTCTAAAGAAATGCCTTTGTAAGCCTTCAGAACTCCTACTTAAGAGAAAATCATCTGATCTTCAGTGAACAGTTATCAGCTATGGAAACTCAGCCTAAGTTTACAGGACTTTTCAGAGTCTTACAGTTATTTGTGTACCAAACTTGAATAAGAAAACAATATACAATGTGAATGGAATATTTTGTTGTTTAAGGCCTTCTTGCCTTGGTGGTCATGGTATCTCAATGGGCACTTAAAATTAGAGCACAACAATAACTGAATCTGGTCTTTTTTACCAATATAATCCTAGTGTAAATAATAATTTGTATATTGTGTTGCAGGTGAAGTATTCGAGACATGAGTGGTATAAGACACAAAAGCTTGTGGTTGTCTGTCTTCTAATGTTTTTCTTAAAATAATAATTTTTCTTATTTTTCTTCCTTTGTTTTTCTTACTGCCTGTAATTGGAATACCAGACACCTTTAAGTTTGTTTGTTTCTTGCTTTTCCTTATATAAATTCAGAGTGCCAAATGAAACTTTTTCCTAACAACAATAGGAAAAGGCCATTTTGAGGCTTTTTTATTCATATGTCTACAGACATTGAACAGTTTTGTGTTTTTATTTTTCTGTTACCTTGCTGCCAAATAATTTAGAAAGCAATATAATAGCAACAGAGCAAATCTGGTAAAATAGAAAAAGTTTGAAGGTTGAGTTTTTCTGTCATATAATATGTGGATCATTTCTCTATAACCTGAAGTATTTTTTTTCTAGTTTGTCAGGAATCTGCTGTAGACTGTTAATTTATTCCAGATGAAATTCATTTTCTGCTAAAATTCTGATACTCAAAGGAGCCAATTTTAACTATTATAATTAATAGCAGCTCCAGTACAAGAAGAAGGACATACTGGGAGATAAGAAATTTCTAATTCATTATCACTTTCTTACTGTTTACAGGATAATTATAAACCAGTGGAACTACCATCCTTTCTTCTTAATAATTATGAATCCCTTCAGTGAAACTAAAATACTGAATTTTTATATACATTGCCTACATTTTATAGGTTTCTTGTGCTCACTTTATTAACTAAAAAGCTACAGTCTGTATGTCTAGTTTCTCCAAAATGTACAGCAATTCTGTTTCTTGTTTGTATAAATATGCCTGAATTTTTATTATAAAAACATTCACTGTAGGAAGTAGAGATGCATATCATGGCCTTTAAAATATTGTAATAAAGGCAAATGGATATTTGCCCTTAGTTTACTGGTTAAAAGTTTGTTTACAGAATTTTCTTTGGTGCTTTAATGATGCTATGTAAAAATGTCATGAGTGGAAAGAATAATTTTGTAGTAGTAACAGAGACTTCATTTAGAAAAGATGCTTTGAAAGAACAAATTAAAGTACAATTGCCCATACTAGATAAGAATTTTATAATGAAGACATACATTCTTTGATTTTATTTCTCCTTTTGTTAAAAAATTAAGTATAAAAGACATGAATTCTTAGTATTATATCTTATTTGTAGCCATAACTTAAATTATACCTTAGTCACGAACTTTTAACTCCCTAGATGATAAAAATGAGAACTGAGATAAAAAGGGAAATAAAAGCCAGAGCTATGGGTATTTTAGGTCATAGATAGTATCTTTTTAAGGTTTCAAGTGTTAAGGCATCAGTTATAAAATAATGATAATAATACAAGGTGATGATTAAGTGGGGAAATAGAAAAGAAAGCCATGCCACAAGAGAAATAAAGAGAATTGAGTGAGCAAAAAATAAAAATGGGGAAATAGAAAACTTTCAGTAAAATTCATAAAATTTTATTTTGTTTTCAATTAGGGATTAAAATATGAATATTTAGGTATCTGCAAATCAGTACAGGACTCTATACCAGATGAACTTTTTAAATATAGGCTCCTTTAAAATTACCATACTATTACAATTCTATTGGGGTTTTTAGATAATAAAGATTTCAAATGCTAAAAGATTATGAGTCAATTTAACATTATCGGAAACAGGCCGAAATTAGACTGTATATGAATATCCATGTATACATAGAAATTTCTTGATGTTCAAGTTTGAAGTTCACCTGGTGTTAGAGAACTATTTCTATGACTTACTCTAACCAGCTTTTATTTTAAGTTGTATTTCATAGAAGAGCCATGAAAATAGAATGATGACATAATAGGAGAAGACAGAATAACAACATGGTAGGAGGTGTGGGATCAGTTTGTTATTCTGGACAGAAGTTGCTAAGGTTTTCTGAATTATTAGACTGTAACCATTTAGTGACTGCATTAACTTCTGTGTTATATCATTTCCTAAAAGATAATGCTTAAATATTAAGGGTTAGTGTGTTCTTTATGTTATATGGCAGAATTTTGTAAACTAAATTAAAATTTACTGGTGTACTGGACTTTGAGCAAAAGGATAGGCTGCATACTATCTTTATAGACATATTAGGGGTAAAAGTTTATTCTGAGACAGTTTGCCCATTGAGGTTATTAGCTTTCTGACTTACAAATACTGTATGCTTTGTGCTCAAGAATTGGAGGAAAATCAGATAGAATTCTAATTTAAATACATATACAACAGTCTTTGTTTATAGTGTAAAATTCTTTATATTTTGTACAAAAACTAATTCTTTGGTAAAATGAACCATTTACTGTTTGTTTTTGGACTCTTAAAGGAATTTTTCTTTAAATGCTTGTCTCAGTTTTAGTCTGGTCTTTTGTACTTCTCTTCAGAAGAAATAAAGGGTACAGCTGCATAAAGTGGGTTTTTATCCTAAATGGGTTGTAAATAAATAATAAACTAGTTTGCCTTTGATTTTTTAATTTAGAACATTTTGAGATTTCAGAGATTTGAGTCTGACGATGAAATTTTGTATAATTCTTGTCAATAAGTTATAAACTCTAAATAAAATATAAAAAGTAATGACTAGAAAAGTCCAGAGAATAAGTAACTCCAGGCACAAACTATACAAAGTCCTACACTATAAGAGATCCACATTAACTAGCTTCTCTTGTGGGATGATACCTGATTTATATAGTTAATTTGAAATACAATTGAAGCCAAATGTGGCGATTTTGCTGACTGAGGAGCAACTAGAACACCTGGAAATGAGAAATCTCGGAGAGGCTTCAGAGAAGTAAACCCAAAAATCTGCCTACAAATTCCTTTCAATTCTTCACGGGTTCTAGAACCCACCAGACAGCACTGAGTTCTCACTGCAATAGACTCAATTTTGCAGTTCATATTCTACTAAGAGGGAGAGTAAACACATTGTTTATCACTGAAACCCATAAAGGGTCCTGCTTTAGAAGTAATGACAACATTCTAGCATTAAGGGTTGTGCTTTCGGACCAAGGGGAAAACTGAAAGAAACTCACTGAAACCAAGCTTAAAGTTTCACAGCATCGGGCCTGGGATTTAGCTCAGTGGTTTGGCGCCTGCCTTGCAAGCACAAGGGCCTAGGTTCGATCCCCAGTAACCACATACAACAGTGATGGGCGTGATGAATCACACCTGTAATCCCAGCATTTAGGAGGCAGAGTCAGGAGGATTGCTGTGAGTTCCAGGCTCACCTGGGCCACATAGTAAGCTCAGGGCCAGCCTGAACTGCAAAGCGAGACCCTGTCTCAAAAAAAAAAAAAAAAAAAATGCTTCACAGCATGAAGGTTATCTGTTATCAATATGGAGTGTCGTTGTGTTCATGTTCTCAGTTTTCCACAGAACATTCCTTTACAGAGCTAGAACAAGAAAATACAATCCATACACTTCATAGTATGTCCCAAAGTCCAGTATATAATAAATGCTAAGCATGCAGTGTAAAGTTATGTGATCCATGATCAATAGAAAATATATACCCCAGGGCCGGGGAGTTAGCTCAGTGGTTCCGGCGCCTGTCTCGCAAGCGCAAGGACCCGGGTTCGATTCCCCAGTAACCACATAACAATACTGGGTGTGGAGACCCACACCCAGCAGCAACCAGTACCACATACCACAGTGCCGGGCGTGGTGGCTCACACCTGTAATCCCAGAACTCGGGAGGCAGAGGCAGGAGGATTGCTGTGATGTGAGTTTGAGGCTGAGCTCAGGGCCAGCCTGAACCACAAAGCGAAAAAAACCTGTCTCCAAAAACCTTAAAAAAAAAAAAAAAAAAAAAAAA
>PVIR01012088.1:0-45576 GCA_004026965.1 Petromus typicus | reverse complement strand
AAATAAATAAATAAATAAATAAATAAATAAATTTTAAAAATTAAAAGAGTATTATTTAATCTCCTTGTATTTTTGTAGTTTCTGTGTGGATTTTTGCTGTTGATTCTTAGCTTCATTCCATTGTGATCTGATGGAATACAGAATGAAAAAGCACAAAAATGCAAAAAATAGTCCAGTGTACTATTAACCATCTAATTTTCACAAAGTGGCAAAAAAATCTCTAGAGAAAAGATAGCTGCTTAACAAATGGTGCTTGGATTACTTATTATTCATATATAGAAGAATAAATCTAAAATTATATCTCACCCTGTACTAAAATCAAATCAGAATAGATCAATGATCTAGAAATAACAACAGAATATCAAATCTTCTGGAAAATAAAATTGGTAAAATACTTGAAGATATAATCATAGGCAAGGACTTCTGGAACAAGACCCCAGATGCCTGAGAAATAATATCATAAATCAACAAATGGCATTATATCAAACTAAAACACTTCTGCACAACAAAGAAAAGAAACATCAGGTTGAAGAGACAACACACAGCATGAGAATTTTTTTTCCCAGCTACTTATCTGATAGAAGACCAGTTCTTAAAATTTGTAGATATCTTTAAAATATTAGATCTCTAAAATGAAAAATCCAATCAAAAAACAAGCAACTGAAATGAACAGACTCTTCTCAAAAGAATATAAGTAGCTAATAATTACATCTTTAAAATTCAGCATAAAGACATGGGGGATAGTAACTCTCAAAATTAAAAATATAAATTGCATTTAACTAAACTATGCCTTTCCTGGGTATATTATCACAAAAGTCAAAATCAACATATTATAGTGATGTATTCATACTGATGTTTTTAGTGTGGCAATTAACAAAAGCTAAATTATAAAAGCATGATAGATGACCATTAGTAGATGAATGGACAAACAAAATAAATATATATGGACAATGAAATATTGCTTAGTCATAAAGAAGGATAAATTTAATCATTTGTAGGACAATGTATGGACTTTGAGACCATAATGTTATCTTTAATAAATAAGACATAGATACTTATATGCTGCATAGTGTTGAGGAACCCAAAATATAAATGATCTAAAGAGCAAAGGGGAAGTATTAAGAAATAGGAAGTAAATGTTTTGGAAATGGGGAATGGAGTCTAGGAAAGGGGAAATGGGAATAAAAAAAATCAAGATATTATATACAGGGCATTATAAGTGTCTTTACAAGTCGTGATAAAAAATACATATAAGTGTCTTTACAAGTCGTGATAAAAAAGTTTGTAAAAACATTGTAATGTGTATTTACCGACCTTACTCGCTGAATCTGGCATGGAGTGACTTCTTGCTTCCCCAAGGTCCAAATGCTCACAAAAGGTAAATATTTTGAATGTATTCAGGACCTCAAGGCAGTCATCTTAGTGCCACAAAAGACATGAAAGGGAACTTCCAGAACTTCTTCAAAGAGTGGCAAAAAGAGTGGGACAAGTATATTTTTAAAAAAGATTATTCTGATTGCATCAATAAAGATTTCAATTAAAAAAAAGATTATTCTGAGAGGGATTAATGGCAATATATCTTTTACTATAATAAATTTTAAAAATCTAAATACCATCTTTCTTAATCATCTCTCTGTCTGTCTGTCTGTCTGTCTGTCTCTCTCTCTCTCTCTCTCTCTCTCTCTCTCTATATATATATATATATATATATATATATATATATCATATCAATTATCCAAAACAAATATAAGTCTTACAAATCACAAATTTGTACCCATAAAGATACGTTGGAGACAGCTATCACTTACAGCATGTGACATGTGAGGGAAACTTTCCTTCACTTCTCTCAACTTCAGTTTCCTCTGTGTGGAATGAAGACAATCCAAGTGACAAGGTTCACCACTATGGTGTGACCTATATTCTCCTCTCCTCAATTCAAGTGCTGGAAACATACTTTATTCATATTTTATTATGGTTTTGTGTAAGTAGGAGATATTGAAAGTTGACTTGACTTAGATGAAATCAAAAGATGGAGCTTTCATTATGGCATTTGTATCATGAGAAAAAGAGGATCAGAAGCTGGAGTTTTTGCTCATTCCTGTTCTTGCACCAGGTGTTGCCCTTCCCCATGCTACAATGTAACAACAAGATCTTCACCAGATGTGACCTTTGATCTTGGTGGATTTCCAAGTCTCCCAGTCTCAGGCATTCTCCTGAAGCAATGCTAGGTGGACTGATAGTTACCGACAAGAGTAAATGAAATAATTCATAGAAAGCATTGATCAAACTATCTATGAAATTTCAGTCTGGGTATATTTAAGCTTGAATTAGGAAGAGCCAATAAGGCCATCTGCTCCAATACCTTCATTTCACAAATAAGAATCTAAGTTACAAAGAGATTCATGAAGCTAGAGTACAAAGGCTGCCTGTAGGGGAACTGGCCAGAGGCTTTCTCACGGTTCTAACTGATTTGGGGTAGACTGAGACTGGACTTGACTTCTTTTTTTTTTTTTTTTTTTTTAGGTTTTTTGAGACAGGGTCTCGCTTTTGTGGTTCAGGCTGGCCCCGAGCTCAGCCTGAAACTCACATCACAATCCTCCTGCCTCTGCCTCCCGAGTGCTGGGATTACAGGCGTGAGCCACCATGCCGGGCACTGTGGTATGTGGTACTGGTTGCTGCTGGGTGTGGGTCTCCACACCCAGTATTGTTATGTGGTTACCGGGGAATCGAACACGGGCCCTTGCGCTTGCAAGACAGGCGCCGGAACCACTGAGCTAACTCCCCGGCCCTGGACTTGACTTCTTGAGTCCCTCAGCTGCTGGCTTTTCCTGAAGCATCATGGTGCTATCATAATTAATCTGTAGGTTGAAAACATTTTAAGAGTTTGGAAATATTCTACATTGGTAGTTTCTCTTGAAGTGTTATTGGGGATTCTAGATGAAGCTTTTAAAATGCCTTCAGACGTTCTGATAACAAATTCATTTAAAAATCAATAAAGAGTTAATGTCATCTGTGATTCTAAGCAAAAAGATTCTGATGATTCATTTTGCCCTTGTAATAAAGTGTATCTTAATATTTGTGCCCTCAGTGCTATACTTCCAAACTCTCAGTATGAATTTTAAAAAGTGTGTGCATGTGTGTGTGCGAATAAGTCTAAAAGAGTGTAATTATATGAGCATATATATGCATTTGTTTAATAAGTGAAGTCAAAAAATCTACATTACTCCAGAATGGACGACATTTCACAAAGTAAACAGAGAAATTCACACAGAACCCTCAATAGAAGAAGATCCCCACATAACACAGTTACCCAGAAGAATTTCAGAGACACAATTAACTTCCAGAAGTCATGAGAGACAGTTTTATGGCATAATCTGTAACAGCTAAGCCCCTCATTATATAACAGGGTTTTTAGTATCTACTTATATCTAGATGTATTTCCCATGTCATTTGGTGAGTCCTGCTTTTCCACCTCATGTAGATATTTTAAAATCTTAGAGGCAACTAGTAAGCCTATAAATTCCACACGGTATTTGTTACAGAACAGTTTCATTGCAGGATGACTCATGTCCTGGAAGATCATGGAAGCTAACTAGCATTTACCAAATCCTTTCCCAGCTCCATCTGTCATTCGATGGAGTTACATGAACAACACCATATATTGATGTAATATTTACAACTTTATGGCCAACCTACCAACAGAGAACACAGTAGATACTAATATAATGCACAAAATGACTTTCAAATGAATTTTTCTATCTTCACACAATGCAATAAAATTATAAAGTAACACTTGAGAGACTCCCAAGTCTTTGCTTTACTATTAAATGTACCACCTTTAATACTACATTGTATTTCCTCTAAAATACATGCTTCATGTTATGAACTAATGAATCATGTCCCCTCAAAACTAGTATGTTGAAGTCCTAACCTTCTCTGGGGCTGTTTTTGGATATGTGGCCCCTAAGAAAGTGATTGTGGTTAACAAGCCATAACAGTGGGACTCGTATGTAATAATCAGGTAATAAAGTTAGCATGTTGATACAAGAAACACCAGAGTACTTACTTTCCCTCTCTCTGTCTGCATGTGCACACACTCAGGAAGCCAAATGAGGACATAATGGTAAGACTACTATCCGCAAGACAGAAAGAGAGACTTCACCTGAAACCAAATCAACCAGAGCATTGATCTTGGACTTCCAGCCACTAGAAATCATAAGAAAATAAATTTCTGTTCTTCACTCCATTCAATCAATGATATTTCATTATAAAAGCCTGATATGATTTGAATATTTCTCCCAAAACTTTTACACTGAAACCATATTGTGAGGGGGTGTTTTAGGTCATAAAGTCTCGGTTCTCATGAACGGATTATGGCCATTCTCTCCAGTAGTTCTCATAGGAGTAGGCTGGCTATTGGAGGTGGATTTGTTATAAAAGTGAGCTCTTCTGCATATGTTCTCTTCCTTCCCACCGGGTGATGCCTTCTGCCATATTGAAACTCGATGAAAAGACATCATCAGAAGCCAACTAGATGCTGTTGCCAACCCCTTAGACTTTTCAGGTCCAGGACTATAAGCATATAACTTCTTTATTGCCCAGTGTTATTCTGTTACAGATACCCAAAACTGAACCAAGACACACCCCAAGCAGGTGAATCTTTGGCTAGTATATAAAGTTCTTCAGCTCTAAGCTTTATGTGATTCTTGTGGCCTGTGTTATTCTTGAGCACACTAACATATATGTCAGAAGGGAAAATAACTGTGTATCACATGAAAACTATAGGAAACAAAGAACCATCACCCATTTTAATACATAATCTTAGAACTCTTTATTCAAAGAGAATATTTTATTCTCTTATTCAAAGAGAAAAATATTTTTCTGTCAGGCTTCACTGATACCCTCTCTTCCAAGATGACACTTTTTAAGTGTGAAGAAAAACTAGACAGATAAGGACAAAATATTCAGTGTTATTTTATATTCAAACCATATATTCAAAATAGCTATTAAAACATATTGATGGAAGAGTGACTCATAATACAGATATGAGTGAGTTAAATATGAAAGAAGCAGCTTTTTCTTATCACAAGTGTTCCTGAGTTTGGCATTTCTCAACAGTAGATAATAGAACCCACAAAGAAATATTTAAAGCATGGTGTGGAGCTGGATCTATAACCAGAACCCTATAAGACTATTGTCAACTCCTCTGTCCCCAGAATTTTCAAGCCTTGGATAGGCTCAAATTCAATTTGAGCAATTGAGTCCCTGATAAGAACTCCTACAGCCACCCTGAGAGCTAGAGCAAGAAAACAAGAGGAATTGTTTTTACTGTTCTAATATTTTTGTGGTTCCAAATGAATGTTTGGATTTTTTTTCTCTAGATATGTGAAATATGCTGTTAGGATTTCAATTGGAATTGCATTGAATCTATATAGTAGTTGGGGGAGCACAGCTGTTTTGACAATATTTGTTCTACCCAGGAGCAACGTATGTCTTTTTTGATATCTTCTTCTATTTCCTTTTTTCCAAGAGCTGTGGTGGGAGGTATTATGATCCTGAACCTGAAACTATACTATAAAGCCGCCATGATAAGAACTGCATGGTACTGGCAAAGTAACAGACCTGAGGATAAGTGAAGTACATTAGAAGATCCAGAAACTACTCCAGATACACTGAGCCACCTCATCTTTGACAAAGGAACCAAAAATCCTCAATGGAGGAAAAATAGCCTTTTTAACAAATGATACTGGAAAAACTGGGCTTTAACTTGCCAAAGACTAAAGTTAGACCTATCTCTTTCACTATGTATCAAGCAAAATTCAAAGTGGATAAGAGACCTACATATTAAAAAAGACACACTAGACCTGCTGCAAAACAGGTTAGGTAAAACTTTTGAAGACATTGGTTTAGGGAAAGACTTTGTGAACAAAATTTCTATAGCACAGGAATTGGCAGAAGAAATCAACTAATGGGCTCTCATTCTATTAAAAAGCTTCTGCGCAGCAAAGGAAACCACCAACAGAGAGAAAAAGCAACAACAATATGGGAAAAATTTTTTTATCAGCTGTTCCTCAGACAAAGGGATACTATCCAGAATATATAAAGAGCTCAAAAAAATCAACCCATCCAAATTTAAAGACCCAGTCCAAAAACAGGCATCCGAAATGAACAGATACTTTTCAGAGGAAAAAGTAAGAGCAGCTAGGAAGTACATTAAGAAATGTTCACATCATTGGTCATTCGAGAGATGCAGATGAAAACAACACTGAGATTTCATCTCATTCAACAAAGAATCCCTGCTACTTCAGAATTAACCAGCAACAAATGTTGGCGAGGCTTCTGAGAAAAAGGAACACTTCTCCACAATTGGTGGAAGTATAGACTTATAGAGCCTCTGTGGAAATCAGTGTGGAGATTCCTCAGAACGCTAGGATTGGAGGTCCCATTTGACCTGGTCATTGCTCTGGTAGATATATACACAAAAGTATTAAAAGATTCATATCACAGTGATATATGTGCACCCATGTTTATAGAAGCTCAGGTTGTGATTGCTAAATCTTGGAGACAACTAAAATGTCCATCAACTAGAGACTGGATAAAGATGTGATTCTTTTGTAGAATGGAGTATTATTCTGCCCTTAAAAATGATAAGATTGAGTCATTCATACGCAAATGGATGTACCTTGAGGACATCCTCATAAGTGAAAAAATAGGTCACAGATGTGTATAGATTGTATCTTTTCTCTCTGGTATGAGAAAATGAAGATATAAACAAATTCAAGTATATATAGTTGATATTGTGAAACAGAAAATATTTAAAAGGAAGAAAAGTGTAAGGGTAAAAAATAAAGGGGAAAAGAATGTGATAATAATAAAGAAAAAAGGAAAGAAAGCTTATGTATATAGAGGTGGGGGTTACAGAGCTGGGGGGAAGAGGAAAAATGAGAATCAAGTCATGTCATATTCTGGTACAAACTCTCAATGTTGAATGCGATGATGATGTGTATTCATAATGTACCAATAAAGACTTGAAAATATTAAAATATTAAGAAAGAAAGAAAGAACAAGAGGAAGCCAGGTACTTTTTCTCATTTTTCAGCAAAAATGTTTGAAGGGCACGTAGCAAGTGTTTGATGCCTTTGTGGACTGACTGATTATATTCTGCCTGTATGAGTTATTGTCCAACTTGCTGTATGACTATTAGGATCCAAATTTTTTTCTGTTATGTCCTTGAGACCTAAATTATAGTAAAAATCCAGTAAATCATCCTCTTGCATCAAGAGCACCATACTAATTGTCTTCATCAAGACAAATTTCACTTGCCTGCAAAATGCTTCTCAACACTGAAAAACATGAGATTGAATTTAGGATCTCACTGAAATGTGTCATCAGGCAGACCTAGTTTTGCTATAAAGAACTACCTCCTACACTTATCTGACACTTATTTACTCCTCCTCAAATTTCTGCCTGGCTATCCTAAAATCATCACTTTAATGTAAGATGTTTTCAATGTAATGATCTCACTCAAATGCCTCTATCAAAAACAATATACTCAGTTCTCACAAGAGCATTGGATGCTAGAGATGAGAAACAATAGGATACCACCCAGTCCAGTACCTAGGTTTTGGGGGTAAATAAGCAGAAGTCTAGAGAGTTGAAATAACTCGCCAAAGTTCACACAGGTGAGTGCACTGCACTTCTCCAACAGTTCCCTTTTTCTTACAAACCCCATGCCTTTCTCCTCTTGCTTCTCAGTCCCTAGTACTTGACTCACCATGGCACCATTTGTATGCAGACTACAAGAGAGGTGACATACCCCGGGCATGTATCTTTCTGTAAGCAGATTCTCACAGGAAAACTGGCACTCAGTTCTTTGGCAGAAAACATGCTCTAGCAGGAGCAGAGAAGAGCACACCATCTGGACAGTGTGATACTTGGTGCCAAATGGCCCCCAGTGATGGGGAGGGTGAAGGAAAAAAGGAAGGGTGTCACCTGACTGCACACATTTATTTTCCCTCTGAGGGGGTTTGCTAGTAATCATTCTATTCTGAGTGGAAGCCATTGTAGGTGGTTCTGATGGCTGACAAATGTGTAGGCAAGGATGAAACAAGGTGAGCAGGAGCAAAGCAATTTGCAAATGGATTGGGAACCAGAATAGCTGGAGGTATCTGATTACTGTGCCTGAATGAAGGGATACATTTTTGAAGGGTAAAAGAGGCCATACTCTTAAGTGAAATGAATAAGACACATGGGTAAATACTAAACTGTTCCTCTGGTATGAGAAACTGAAAGTGTAAGTGAGGATCATGATGTATAATGGATACTGGGAGACAAGAAAAAACTGTGTAAAGGGAGAGGGGAATGAAGGAGGGTAAGTGGGAGAAAGTAAGGGCGAAAGAAAAATGAAGAAAGAAGGCAAAATTGGAAACAAAGTTTATGTACATAGGAAGAGGTGAAGATGTTGAAGGGAGAGAACAGGAATGGAGAAAAGTATGAACCAAGATCATTATGCACAGGTACAAATGTGATCATAAAGAATACCAATCATGAATGTGATCATAAAGAATACTTAGACTGTACCAGTAAACTTAATTTTAAAAAGCATATGTGTTTTATTTCACTTCTTTTTTTGGAAAGCTAGTAAGTGCAAAGATTCCCCTGGTAATATCTAGAAAAAGATTTTGCATTTAACAATATTCACTATTGAGTATTTTTTTTTTTTTTGAGACAAGGTCTCATTTTTGTAGTTCAGGCTGGCCTGAGCTCAGCCTTGAAATCAGAGCAATCCTCCTGTCTCTGTCTCTCAAGTGCTGGGATTATAGGCATGAGCTACCACACCTGGCACTGTGGTATGTGCTTCTGATTGCTGATGGATGTGAGTCTCTATGCCAGACACTGTTATATGTGGTTACCGGGACTGAACCTGGGCCATTGTGCTTGCAAGACAGGTGCCAGAACCACTGAGCTAAATCCCCAGGCCCTTGAGTCACTGTTTTGTTCAATTTTAATAGTAATATTCTCCTGTGCTACAGCTTTTCGTGGGTCTATGTAAACCATATTCAGATGCAATGGTGTCCAATAGAAAACTAGGATAATTGTTACAGAGGTTTTTCTCTTCATAATTCTGAATTCTGGATCCATATATACATATATATTGCATATATACATATATATGTTGCATATATATATTGCATATATATATATTATATATATATATTTATATATTTTTTCAAATAATGTGTGGCATTACTTATATTTTATTATCACCTTCCATATCTGTTAAACTGGCTCTGGTGAATTTTATTACAATACAGACATGAATATTATTTCTTCCTCAGTTTTAGAATCATTCCGAATACATTACATTGGCTCCATTTGTTGGCGTTATAGATTACAGAACACTGACATACATGGTGCCCTTTTAATTTTGATGATAATCTGATGTTGTTATTCCCACATTATATAAATTCTAAAGAGCTGATCACAGAGCTCAGCCCCTAAGAAGCACTGTAGGGTGTGGAGAATTCACTCCATTATCCGGTAGACTTGGATTTGGACCCTGATATCTACGGTAGCCGAAGCAAGTCAATGAGCACAGTTAGCAGTGGTGGCAGCCCCTGTTACTGAGATTCAAGCACATTGGGGTGAGGAAGCTCCTTGGAGGATGCACGGTTCTGGCTAGCTATACCTGTCGATGTCTTGTTTCCTTCTCAATCTGTTTTGGTCCTTATACTTTTCTGTTATACTAGAGTGCCTCTTTTTCCTCTCTGTTTTTCCTACATATGACCAAGGAAATGAAAATAGCTAAAATAGCTATATGAGATTAAAAAGACAGCCTTTGACTATGGGACACAGCAATGAGAAATGACACATTCAAGGGGGAAAATATGCTCCAAATGAGCTGAGGAGGTTGGTCAACACTACAATTGATAAGAAAATTGAGACAAGACAAAAATCTTTAATGCATTATAGCTTTTCTCTTCTAATCTTAATATGTTCACTTTTAAAAACTGCAATGAAGAGCTTTTAGCCCTATGTAAGAAGTCACCAGAAGTTAATATTGTTTCTTTGTATTTTACAATGATTTAAATTTATATTTAGTAGAAGATTACTCGTGACAAAAACGCTAAAGTCTAAAAATCCTCTCCTAAAATCATTTTTACTTTATTTGCCTCTGTAGTAATATAAAATCTGATGACCAAGCCAAAAAACTGCATCTGGAACAACTGATCCATCCAAACTCTGCTCGTGCTGGAAGGATGTCCTCAAGGCACAATCCTCAGTATTCGGAATGTCCTCTTGGTTCAACAGGATCCAATCTCTGTGAAATACAATTTGATGCCTTCGATAAGTAATTCATCTGTCAAGGAAAAGACACTGAGTTCCTACCACTAGGAACCCATTGGTTATATTGTGCCCTTCTTTGAATCCGACTAAGGCTGAGTGAACACATAATTTCATTACTGTTGAGCAGAACCTAAGTAAGAACCACAAATTTTAGGCAAGAAGATCTCCTCTTCATGACGAGAATTTTATTTTGGGACAGAAGGATGGTCGTTACAAAATATTTGCCATAATGCAGACATGGGGATTGATACAGTTGACTGTCACCATGGATTAAATCAGGCCCAAACCTCTCTGCCCTCACCTCCCACCACTCTTCTGAAAGATTTCACACCTGCCTGCTGCCTGCTCTTCAAATAACCAAACCTGTCTCTGCTTCAAGATGCTAATGCTTATTATGCCATTGCCCAAGACATTCTTCCCAGGTACCCACCTGTCCTGTATTGTTCATCTGGGTCACTGCCCAAAGGTTACCTTATCAGAAAGGCTTTGCTCACTGACCTTTATAAAATAGTTCACCCAATTCACCTGGCGTCAACTATGCTCACTCTTTATCTTTCTCTCGTATTGTAATCTGAATGAATGTGTTCAGTTCAGATTCATTTTGAAGCCTGAATTAAAGTTAAATAAAATCATTACTTGCCCTGCTTTGGCAGGATTAGAGTGCTTGTAAGATAAGATACCAGAGAGACCTTCTTTCTCTCCTCTCTCTCTTTCTCTCTCTGTCTGCCTCTGTCTCTTTGTCTGTCTGTCTGTTTCTCTCTCTCTCTCAGACACACACACACACACAAAGAGGTCACATGAGCACAAATCAAGATGGCAGCCACCTACAGCCAAGAAAGGAGTCTGCAAAATAAAACCTGAGTTGTTAGCACCTTGATTTTAAGCTTCCCAGCTTCTAGAAATAAGAGAAACAAATATAAGTTGTTTAAGCCATGCAGGCTGTGGTATTTTGTCATGATAGTCAAACCTGACTTCTGGTCTGTCCTACCCTCAAATAAAAATATGCCTTAAAGTATATTAATAAAATACATCTTCACTGCATCTATCATGATTCAGCCCTGCATTTCTGCTTTAATTGTGTTCTATATCTAGAAAAGAGAAATTGTGAGAACAAGGAATTCATCACTAAATCTCTATGTATGAATCCCTGACACATGGAGTAATGATGCATTATAGACATTCAACTGATATTTGCTATTTGTTATTTGAATAGTCCTTCCCCAGTCTGAAATGGAAAGATTGCTCTGAAGCAAAAATAATGTGTTTTGTATGTTTCCTAGTTTATAGTCATGAGACACAGCAAGAATATAAAACTCACTTCTCTTGTGTCCAAAATAGAGCACATCATCACCACCTGTGATATTTAAGTGAGGAATAAACAAAGGAAAAAAAAAAGAGCAAAAGGAAAACATGACTATCTCATGAGCAACCCGGGAAGCCATTCCAAACTAAAAATTATTTGGATATGTAGTACATTAGATGGCATGAAAATAAGACCACAAATATAAATCTTTTTTTTTTTATTTTGGAGAGAAGAGCAGTTACATTTGCTCTTATAGTTGTCAAATGTGTTCTTCTCATATTCCAAGGCTCCGTAATAGCCAGCTAGAAACTGGGGGCTGACAGTTCTATTGATAGACTTGAGCAACACACTGCAGTCTGTCAGGTTTCACATTTACATCTTAGAATCTAATCTGTTTTCTTTCCCTCATGAAATCGATTCTGAAGCAATTAAATAACCAGCCCACAAGGCATTTTAATATCCCAAGTATTTATCTATATATAGCTCAGAGAGGGGGAAGTAATGAGAAGTGATCTACTATCACCAGTGCTGAGGGACAGATTAGACAAATCAGTGTTTCATCATTACTGTAAGGAGGTAACACTAAATCTGCTTCACTCTCAATTCAGACCTTCTCGGTGACATGCTGCTGAGCCCTTTCATTTGGTCCTTGGAGGACACAAAATCTAAAATGGTTGTCATTATCTGGGATTTTGTTTCATTTTCTGTGAACTTAGGCACTACTGAAATAGACTCTGTTTTTAGCCATGGGGTGATGTCGTCATCTGCACACAGTACTGGATGAAGTAGGCTTTGAAAGATGTGAAAAAGCTCAAGGAAAATGACTTTCCAGATCTTTATCCATTTGAGTGTTTTGTGCTGAGCCCTGAAGGTTGAGAATTTCTTTTCTGATTTAAGAAAAATAATAAGGAATTGCCATAAGACACAGTCCAGTTTTATTAGCCTTCTCTTCTCTAATTTAGTTTATAATTTCAGATCCAAAGCCTGCGTATATGAGACAGGCATCTAATGGGTTTAAAAGAACACAGAATTTAGCTCTGTAAGACCAAGTCTCATTTCTGGCTCTGTCTCTTACTAACTACTATTTAGTCATTAAAATCGCAGATCCTAGGTGTGCTCATTTATACAAAAGTAATAAAAACACCACTTTCTGACTTTTAGATGGACATTTCTTTTCCACAGTAGTAACTGAAACTGAGGTGCATCTTATAAATCTCTAGCTGCTTTCAATACCATTTTCTGCCCAGCTGTATTTACACAATCCTTTTTTTTCCAAGTCATCTGTCTGCTGAACCCAGGTCTGGAAGCTTCCACACTAGGAACTAGGAGTGTCAATGTGGGATGTAAGCAAGGTAGATTTCCTTAATCTACTGTCTAGCTCTATCATCTGTCTGCTCTAGTCATATGCCTACCAGACACTCCAAGTAATCAGCCACCTAAAAAATGATTAGGAAACTCACAGAGGGTGGGGGAAAGGTTCAAAACACATTTACAAGAAGCACAAAATAAAACTTCTAAGCAGTTGAAAGCATTTGGTGAAATAGAATTTGTTTTTGCTTCCATGGTGGTACATATTTAAAATGTGCGTCATAATTGAAGACACATTTGTAGAACATAGGACCTGCAACAAGGTTGGGTAAGATCATGTAAGAAAAAGTGCGTCGTAAATGAAAAATGTCAACGCAAATTTAAAACTTGTTAGAGACTTTGTCAGGAAGGAGTGGAAGATAATTATGTAAAGCAGAACTCTAGTTATGCTAAACAGAGAGGGATTTTTCAAGGTTCTTGCAAAATCTTTGAGAGGCCTGGAACAGCAGGCTCCAGGCAATGCCTCTGAGGGTGACTCTCAGCACATTGCATTGGGAGGATGGTGGGCTCACAGACATTTTCTGTTTTTATGAGAGTCAGAGATCTGGGAAACTAGAAGTTAGTCTCTGAATATCAATTGCAAAAATATCCCATACTGTCTTCACTACAAGCCAGTGCTCAAAAAACTACTGGCAGTGTTCATTCTGGAGCTGGCCACATAAGTAAATAGATATCTACAAGACTGCAAGCTACTTCTGCACAACCAAAAGACTAAGGGTGGCCCACAGGATGTTCATTAACACAGTCACTGAGACAGCCCTGGCCTCTGTGACCGGGCCAGAGAGCAAGAAGCGAAGGACACACCAGAGAGATGATCCAACTCATATCCTTCCTTTGTATTTCATGAAAATGCATCTAACTTGCCAAACATAAACTAAGAATCCTGGCGACAAAAAAGAGCTTAATGTAGTCTTGAGCTTTCCAGTACTTCCAATATGAATATGCAGAGGAACAGTAGATCTGAACGTCCCACAACTACTCATGATGAAATGTAGTCCCTACTCTGAGATAGTAAAAGGTAGGATCAGATAGGGGCTTTGAGAGGTGACTAGGTCATGACACAATGCCCTCAGAAGTCACTGATCCATTCAGGAAACAGTGAGCATTTCCAGAAGAGGTGTTCTATAAAGGCCTGTGCATCTCTGACTTTTAGATTTCTCTTCTTGCACGTGATGCCTTGTCCCACTCTGGGACCCTGGAGAGCAAGAAGACACTCACCAGATACCAATTTGCAGCCTCGAACTTACAGCCTCTGATACAAACAAGCCAAGTAAATCTCTCCTCTTTATGAATGTTTCAGTGTGTGGGAGTCATTTAGAGCATCAGATGTCAGTAAAGACAGACATCTTCCAAGACACAAAATGCAGAGATGAAACTCTGCTGCGACAGACTCAGAAGTGAAGGAAAGCAATGCCCTTGCAGCCAGGACTGCTGGCTGAGGAGCTATAAAGGATACACAGACTTTGTCAGTGGCCCATTTGGCAGAAAAAGTACAGAGAAATCACGGCTTGACCTATCCAAGTAGCTTCAGCCAACTATTGATCTCTTCCTTTTTCACCAGTACCCACTCCATGTGGTCCGTGGGTGCGGTGAAGATGGTAAGCCTCCCCAACAGAAGGAGAAGTCAAAGTTCAGATGTGTTTCCAACTACTGATTTGTGCATAAAGCATGAAAGTCGTCTGGTGGGTCTGAGCTGCAAGACCAAAAGGAAGTTTGGCAGCATGGAAGCTGGCTGCCCGGGAGCCTTTGTGCTGGTGTGCCCAGCTCTTCCACCACAGGTGCCGCTGGAGCAGCCAGAACCACAAGGAAAACACAGCGCCACTCAGAGCCAGAGAGCCGGTCCCTGCAGGCATCCCCGTGCTCTTTTCCTGGAGCTCATGTCACTGGACTGGTTTTGCCCTCTTGGGATCTGAGAGCAAATCAGTTCAGCACCGAAGAGTAAGATTCAAGCGTCAGGCGTCGTCACCTAATGTGATCTCCTATGCGAACTCAGTGCTGTGAGTCAGTGTATGAGGGTGTTTTCTTCTTTCCTTTTTATAATTTTGAAATCTTACCACATCTAATAGGGCTTTATTCTGTGGATAAAAATGATTTACTGCTTTAAACGACAAGACCCTGGCTGGGTATAAATGCTAGTTGAAGTCACTACAATAAGTTGTAAATGTGAAAATGTGGAAATAAGAGACTTTTGACTGAAACACAGGATATATATTTATCATAGGGATAAAATTATATAGTTATCAGTTGTTACAATTAAAACCCACAATAACTTAACCTAGTATATGATTTCAATATTTTTAATCCGCTGCAATAAAGGAAAACAGTATAAAATATTTATGCATTAAAGTAGTGGCCTTAATATTATCACTGAAATGGCTGAATGTAACATTTATTTAAAAGTGACTCTATACCTGAATATCATGTAGCTAACTGAACATTCAGCTCTGGCCTTGTGGGATGTGCCTGGTAAGTGCAGGCACGATTTGCAGCCGTCTGCAGGGCTCCGGAGGCCAGGCTCAAGTTCAGCTGGAGAAATCAGCCTGAGGAGAACCTGTAGAGCCCACTGTGTCCTATGGCCACAAGGGGACCATCCTCTCTCTCTCTCTCTCTCTCTTTTCTCTTCCCCTCTCCCTCTCTCTCTCTCTCTCTCCCCCTTCTCCCCCTGTTCCCCTCTCCCTGTCTTTCTCCCTCACCTGGCTGGACTGGATTGCCAGGCTGCTCCCATTGGCAAATCCTAGAGGGAAAGTGGTATGGGAAGGGGAGACCTAGGGAGGACAGAGCTAAGGTGGAGAACAGGGAGAACAGGTCTCTGCTTACCTGATTTACCTGGTTGCTGGGGCTGCCTGCTCCCTCCCAAGCCTGTGCAAGTCCCAGAGAGGCTAAACCATGCGCAGTCCCTGCCCAACCCAGTATTCCTCCCACATAAATGTACTTTTGCCCTTGGTCCCTGGTCCTCCCCTCTGATTCCCAGACTCACAGCATGGCCCAGTGCCTTCACCTGGCTAGCCTCCAGCTGCCAGAAGGAACCAGCTCCCATCCCATCCCATTCTCCCATGGCTGAGCCAGGTGTGTCAAGGGTAGGCAGGTATAGTAGGACAGGGCAGAGTTCACCTGTCCTCATCCCCCTATCCTGGGGACTGAACTCAGGGCCTTATGACTGAGCTACATCCTCAGCCATTTTTTAAAGTTTTGAGACAGAGTCTCACTTAGTTACCCAGGCTAGATTTGTACCTGCAATCTTCTAAGTGCTCGGTTACAAGTCTGTGCACCATACACCCCCTCACACACACACTCAAGTGGCTTTTGAGGTTTCACATCTTAACACCTGAGAATGGGAGAGATCAGGTGAGGGAGCCTGGAGCTCCGCAGAACTCCCAAGCCTACCAGGCTACCTGCTCCCACACCACCCTCCCCTATCTGGCCCAGGATTATTCTGAGGCACAGAGGCTGTGTTCAGAGAAAGGCAAAGGTGGGGCTGGGCCGGGGAAGGGCCAGATCAACTTCTGCAGTGTCTTCATCACTAACCCTCATATACCACACTCAGATCAGCCTGGAAGATGCTTCTTTGGCCCAGAACCATGTTTCAAATGATAAGAGTGGTGTTAGAAATCAATGAATGGGCTGGTCTTTGGGAGCCACAAACAGTGGTAGAAATGAGGACAGGGTGAGATAGAACATAGACAGTGAAGCCAGAGGTAGAGCAAGGGCCATGGCTCATCCCTCACTTACCCTCCTAGGTAGGATGCCCTCTCCCAGACCTGGGAGAGAAATGAAGAGGTTGACAGTGACCCCAGCTAGCCCCTTCCCTAAGTATGAGGCTGGGGGCCCTACATCCTTCTTCTCCACCTTCTCAGAACCTTCCCTCTCCTGGAAACAATCCAGCCCCCAGAAAAACAGTGACATCTCAGCCATTTCTACCTCCAAAATCCAGGAGCTTTGAGGGACACAGATAGTCTGGGTAGGCTTGAGGGACACAGGTAGAAATAAAGCCAAAGGAAATTCTCCATACACTTGGCTTTAGAGGTTCCCCAGGCCTGAAAAAAGAGGAGAGAGGCTAAGCTCTATGCTCCCCTGGGACCCAGGTGCACTGCCCTGGCTGGGGTCCCATCCCCAGGAAGACTGCAGTTCCTGGCCTGGTTCTATACCCTGGGGAGACAGAGCTAGGGAGAATAAGGAGGGGGCTGAGGCTGTGAAAGAGACAGGGATAGATGACAGGGGTTAGGACCAGCATGCAGCTGAGTCTCATTTGGCTTTTGGGGCTTCACATTCCACCCCCCCCCCCAAGCCTGGAGAGAGACAGGGAGGGAATGAAAAGAATCCTAGGACCTGTCTTTTCCCCAAATTCCTGATCAGTAGTCTTTATTGGGGACACATTATTTGGGGAGAATTATCTGATAGTAGCAGCATTGATTCCTATTTCAATTTATTTAGGGAATTCCTGACAAATTGAAAGAAAAGATGATTGAAATGGAAAAAGAAATTTTGACCTGGGTAATAGAGAGTTATATAGCATAAAATTTCAAAACTTAAAAAGTAAATATTTTACTTCTATAAATATTTCAAAATTTTGGCTCTAACTTTACTGCTTTTGAAATAAAGGAAGTTATTATTGCAAGAAGCTTTTTGTATTGGTTATCAAAGTTATTTCATATTTAGCCTTGCCTTGCTAAACATGTCCTCCACTGAGAAATACCAGCCCAAGAACAAGCTCATTTTCAATAAGGCTGGTGCAGCTGTCTGGTGCTTAGAGGAGCTCATAAGGATTCCAGAAGCAAAAGGAGTGTTTATTCAGTATGCTGGCAGAAAAGAACCTTTCATTAAATGCTCAGATCATATAATGAGATTCACCAAGAAGCAAAAATGGCCCCAGAAACTGTCAGGATACAAACAAAGGGATGTGGATATCACTTTATATCAAACTAAACTAACATCTCACCGCAGGCTCTTAAATCCAGACTGATTTTACATAGCCAAACATGAACTTCCATAATAAGCTTGTGGAACCCAGTCTTCTCCTACTAATAATATATCAATATACTATCTATGCAATAAAACTATTTTTTTCCTATCATCAAGAGGAAAATTCTTTTGCACCCACTATTTCAGTATTTACTTTATAGAGCTATTAAACTTCTTTGTCTTCTCTTCATTCTCCATATTTTTGTCTTCTTCCTCCTTCCTTTTCCTCTTCCTCCTTTTCTTCCTCTTTCTTTTTGCCCACCTTTTCCTTCTCTTCCTTCCCCTTTCTAATCAAAGCATATTCAAAGGAATATGTGACATAATGGAATCCTGAAAATAAACCATGACAGCTCCTTAGTTTGATTGAACTGACCTTCCCCCTAGGGTGACCATGCTATCTCTTCAAGCCCTGGCATTTGGTAGCATGATCCTGATTTTTCTTTTCTTTTTTTTCTTTTTTTTTAGGTTTTTTGAGACAGGGTCTCGCTTTGTGGTTCAGGCTGGCCCTGAGCTCAGCCTCAAACTCACATCACAGCAATCCTCCTGCCTCTGCCTCCCAAGGGCTGGGATTACAGGCATGAGCCACCACACCCGGCACTGTGGTATGTGGTACTGGTTGCTGCTGGGCGTGAGTCTCCACACCCAGTATAGGTATGTGGTTACCGGGGATCGAACCCGGGTCCTTGTGCTTGCAAGACAGGCGCCAGAACCATTGAGCTAAATCCCCGGCCCAATCCTGATTTTTCTAATAAATCAGAGGGCTTCAGTTCCCTGGATGATGCTGCACATTGTGTAGAATTTATAAGAAAGGCTCAGGTGGAGAAGTAGACATCTGTGGAAAAGACGCTTCTCAGAGCAGGAGTTTACAACTTACAAGGAGGTCGCAAGCATTGCCTTTCTTGGCATGCACAGCAGTGAGCAACAGCTTATCAACATGTGGGTCAACCTCTGTGGATTTGGCTTCGCTTACTCCTAACCCATGCCGGGAGGCTGACAGAAACAAAGAGCGGGGTGATTTCCAAGAGGAAAACTGGTCTGTCACACGAGGTGTGATGGCAGAGTCAAATGATACAGGCTCATCTCTTCTGCCATCACCAGTTAGAGATGCTCATTAATTCCTTGGCAAGCTACAGTAAAAAGAGGACCAGAGATGCAGAGAGACATTGCAAAGCCTATTGTTCGGAGGGGACATGAAGCTGCTGATCTTTATAGAAAGAAGAAAGAGGAGGAAGTGGAGGAAGGAACTAAAACTTCCTTACTCTAAAGGCAAAGAAAATTGTTGGGGCCCAGGGATTTAGCTCAGTGGTTCCAGCACCTGTCTTGCAAGTGCAAGGACCTGGTTTTGATCTCCCAGTAACCACATACCATACTGGACATGGAGACTCACGCCCAGCAGCAATCAGTACCACATACCATGTACTACAGTGCCAGGCGTGGTGGCTCACGCCTGTCATCCCAGCACTAGGGAGGCAGAGGCACAAGATTGGAGGCTGAGCTCAGGGCTAGCCTGAACTACAAAGTGAGACCTTGTCTCAAAAAGAAAGAAAGAAAGAAAATTGTCACAGAAATTTTTCTTCAAAAATCAGCCCCTTTGAAAAGACAGTTCTTTCTCAATTCAGCCTACTAGTTATCTCATTGGAGCTCATTTATACTTCACCTTTACCTAGACAGAGACCATGACTTGGATTTGGGCTGGGAAAAGTTTGTTTTTGTTTAAAATGTAATGCAAAGGATGTAAATGAGCACAACAGTGTAGGATTTTATACTAAAGATTAAAGCCTTGAACAAAATCTCTAGGCCCACGCAGAATGAGAGAGTTTCAATTGATTACCTGTTTGGAGAACTATCCCAAAGTAGTAAAAGTGAAAGAAGGGAGACAGAGAAGGAAAGGAAAAGGAAGGGAGAAAAGATGGAAACTCAAAAAGAGTAATATTTCATTGCTAATGACTAGGAAGAAATATCACCAAAACCAAATGTAGAAGTAATTAATTTTAAAAACTTTGAGTCATGTTCAATAATCATCTTCACAGCTGTGTTCTGGTAAAATGATGCCAGGACACATTGACTATCATAGGAAACGTAGAAGATAGATTTAGAATTTGAACTAGAGACTAAGTGTAGGAAAGAAACTTTTAAGGGGAAGTTGATGTCCATAGTGTAGATGCTAGTCACCATTTTAACCAACTCACATAAACCATTTTAGTGCAAACAGGTAGTGAACTAAGAAATCCTAGTGGCCGGGGATTTAGCTCAGTGGTTCTGGCACCTGCCTTGCAAGTGCAAGGGCTCAGGTTCCATCCTCGGTAACCACATACAACGATGTTGGGCATGGAAACCCATGCCCACCAGCAATAGGTACCACATACCACAGTGCCAGGCATGGTGGCTCACACCTGTAACCCCAACACTCAGGAAGCAGAGGCAAGAGGATTTCTGGGAGTCCAAAGCTTGCCTTGGCTACACAGTGAGCAAGGACCATCCTGAACTACAAAGTGAGACCCTGTCTGAAGAAAAAAAGAAAAGAAGAAATCCTTGATGTATGGCTAAGCAAGTATGTGTAAGGTAAATACAAGACATCTTTCTTTTATTCAACAGAATTATTTAGGAATAAATTCCACATGGATATTGATAGAACTCTAATAGGATGAAAAATAATCTCAAAGCCGTCATAATGACTGGTATTCATCTTAGTTCCTGGAGTTCATGTGACCTAGAGATCTAGCAACTTAAGCCATACTGTTCTAAGGAATTCACTGTCTGTGAGTTAACCTGTCTCTTTCACGTCTACATCACATTTTTCCTGGGGATCTATATTCCAAGATCCTCAGTGATGCCTCAAATTACAGGTATTTATCAAACTTCACATATACTGTGTTTTTACTTCTTTATAAATACATGTAATAAAGTTAATTTGTGAGTTAGGCACAATAAAAGACTAATGGCAATAACTAATCATAAAGTAAAATAATTATATTATTAAAAATAGTGATATACTTAAATAAAACTGTATCAATATGCCTTTTCTTTCTCTCCCAAACCATTCTGTTGTATCTGCACATGAAAAGGCAGTTGTCATATGAGATGCCATTGCCCCAGACAGAGAGGATCTGCACAGTAGGCAGAAGGAAGTGGGATATCACAGGATTTTATCATGCTACTAACAATGGAGCACAATTTAAATTTTATAAGTTGTTTCTTCTTGAAATTTTCCACTGAATATTTTTGGACTGCAGTTGACTTCAGATAACTGGAACCAGAGAAAGGGAAAGTGTGGGTAAAGAGAGATACTGTATTCAGTATGTATTGTCTTTGGGAAAATGACGAAAATAGGGACCGAAGTAATTTTCTGCTTCTGTGGTTCAAATTGGTAACCCAGTCTAAACCTTCATGATAAATACTGTCTTCTAAGATTCCCTTCAAAACACAAGACCTCTCTTTTTCTGTCTCACAAAGAGCCTCCACCCAGAGACTTGGGTCTACTCTTACTCATCTCCTTTAAGGTGAGTGACTGCAGAGAACACTTGAATTCAGGAGTAAAGAATGGAAATCTTATGAAATCCAGAAAACTGGACTAATAGCTGAGGAAGAGAAATAAAAAGCCCAGTCCCTGCCTCCCTGACTCCACAGCTGAAGGAAGGGTGCCGTGGGGGATTCTCCCCTCTGTGGCATAAAGATGAAAGACAGAGCCCAGTATGCTACCAATGCAGATACTGGTAATCTAGTCTTTGAAAACTTTTACAACTTATATAGATCTATGATCTAAATAGATAAGAAATAAGAAATCTGCACCGCTGCCTCACTTTGGGAGAAAAATGACTGCACACCTTCCATGCCAAACCCCTGTGACCTACTCTTTCCACCAGCCTTTACCTCTCAACATCATATCCAGCAATAAAGCTGTCAGTGGACTGATTAAGTATCACACACCTATGATCCAATCACTCCCCCAAAACCTCACCTAGGAGCACATGAGGCTTTGGGGGGATACCTAGACATACACAATCATTGAGCAAGTCCTGGGAGTGTTTGTAAAAGGGAGCCATCTTAGTAAGAGATGCTTTATCTGACTTTGGACTGCTCTGAGGGTCAGAAGCTCCTGTATGTTCCCATCTCTGATCCCATTTCACAGACATTCTGCTGCACCGGTGTAGTAAGCGGCTCTTCAAATACACACTTGTGTCAGCAGGATAAGTCTGGCTGTACCCACTGAATGCCTCCAGCTGTGCAGAAGGGATGCCACCACAGGAAGAACAATGGAGCATATCACGCTCAAGAACTCAGGGGGTCTGCCTCCCCACCACCAGGGTTGTGGACAGTAGTGTGTGACTTCATGCAAATGCCAGGACTTACAGGAGCTGTAATACCAGGGTCTGAGGAGATTTCTCAAGGAGAAGATTCAGAATCTCAACTCACCTATGGAATTCATTGTAGGCTCAGTGATTCCTTCACAATAAAAGAGCACATAGAGTTAAACTATACTATACACTGTATGCTTACACTTAGACGTATACTTACACTCAGTCCTTAACTCAGGCAGAATTTAAACATATACACTCAGAGAGAGCAGAGTGTGGGGCCACATGAAAGAGGCCCACATGGTGGGGGTTGGGAGTTTTTATGTGGCCATAGTGATGTCCTCAAGATGGATGATGTGGGATGTCAGTCCTACACCAGTCAGGTTACCATCTGGGGGCTGTACAATGCGAACCACTTACATGTGTTTGAAGCCCAGATATGCTGCCCACATTTAGTGGAAGAAAGGGCAATTTACAGGGAAAATCACTGCCCCAGAACCTAAATTCTGCACAGGCTTGCTGTATCTTTAAAATGTTTAGGAATTTTTTGAGTGAGTTTCCTGAAGCTTTAGTTTTTCTTAAAGATATAATTTTAAAATTATGATTTTCCTTGTCCCTTTATACCTATTTTTAATTTTTTCTATACATCAGTTGGATATACAGTTTCTGCTACTCATCTTCCAGGACCACACAAAGGCATCTGTCACCAACAAGACAGAGAAAAAGTCCTGCAGTTCTGGTGCTGGGGTGCCTCTAACAGTGCCATCCCCGGGGTGCGCGGCATAAGAAAGCTGGAGTGAAACTTTGTCTGGCATCAGTTGGTTTTCTTCTCATTTGCTCCTGAAAGTGCCTCCTCTGAAAGGAATATTGCTTGTCTTTAGCTAAAATCCAGTCCTATTTGCTCCTTCTAGAAAAGTAAATATACAAATGAGAAATAGAAAACAAACATTATCAGTACAGTAAACTGTCAACTCAGAAACGTAGGGAAGAGACTAGCAAATAACATTCAGAACATTAAAGAAAATCAACAAAATTTCAAGTCTGCACATTTCAATAATAACCTTAAATATAAGTAATCTAAATTCTCCAATTAAAAGACACAGACTGGGTGAAGTCATTAAAAAAGAACTAACAATATTTGGCAATATGAAACTTATCTCACAAATAAAAACAGACAGACTGAAAGGGAAAGGGTGAAAACTTTATTCCAAGAAAATGAAACCTAGAACCAAGCAGGCACAGCTACACTGATATCTGATAAAATAAACATACTTTATGACAAAGCTAGTAAAAAGAGACAAAAAAGTAATTATAGAATGATCAAGGGGTTAATTTGTTATGCACGTAAGTCAGTGCATACAATTTTGTAAAACAATATTAAGGTCTAAAAGGAGAGACATACTACAATACAGTGATACTGGAACATTTCTCCACTCTTCCCTAGAAATAGACAACTCAGGCAAAAAAAAAAATCAATCAAAAATCAGAGTTAAACTATACTATACACCGTATACTTACACTTAGACGTTTACCAAACATTATATCCAATAGCTTCAGAATACAGACTTTTCACCAGTGAATAGCACTTCATTTAAAATAGACCATATATAACACCCTAGCTCTCAACAAGATTATTTAATATTCAGAGAGTTCTAAGCACAATACTTAGAAGCGAGCAGGTATATAATACGTTCATTAAAACAGATGTAAATTGAAATGATCATAAATTATCTTTGAAAAGTAATGTATTGAACATTTATATGTAAAGATTATTTTTCACAAAACATCCCTAAATCATACTTAGTATTTTGTTCACCATAACCAAAGATCCTTCTAGAAAATGTAAATAGACTGTAATGTGAAATGTTAAAATTATGTTTTCAGTGTTTTTTACTATTCGGTTATTTTTTTAGTAGAGGTGACAAAATTGACAAAAAAGTAATGAAAACATATTAAAGACAAAATAGTTCTTTGGCCAATGCTTTACATGCTAAGGAATGTTGTTATAGGAGGAAGTAGGGGAGCTTTACAAAAAGGCCTTTTAACAAGGTTTGGCATAAAACATGTATTTATATTCAAGAGAACCACAAGGTTACCCTGACACCAATATTTCACCTAATGTCTATAAGAATGTCAACTGCCTTTAGAGAAGTCATGGCACAGTGTACTTGTTGGAACGCAGCAAGTAAGCCCAGCAAGCCACTTACTAGCCAAGCAACTTAAAAAGTCACTGAATCACCATGCCTCTGCGGTGTCTCGTCCCTAAAGTGAGGAAATAAGGCTGCCTCATCACACTACAGTGAAAATTAACTGAGATAATACACACAAATCAGCGAAATACTTAGTGGTGACAACCATGCAATAAACACTACTAAATTTTGGTAATTAATATCACCACAGGGACATGATGTCTAAACACTATTTTTATAACAAACAGGATGAAATTCAGAGGAAGTAAAGATGTTAGCGTAGGAGGTTCACTGTTAAGTTTTCTCCCACATGTTCATTTCTCGTTTCCTGTCCTCTTATGATTACCAAGGAAGACTTGAGAGAAGGAAAATCAGAATCAAAGGTTTTATTTGATGAAACCCCAGCCAAAAGTTACTCAGGAGTGTTCATAAAGAAGAAAGTGATGCAAAACACAGTAAAAGTCAAACCATCTCGGCTGCCCAGGGGACAGCATAAGATGGAATCCACAAAGCCTGCTTCTGTCCTCACAGAAGTCCGTCCCTGCGCGGACTCTCAAGGCAGCACCCCACCCCCCACCCCCCCGAGAAAGGACAACTGGAAACGCGCCTCACAGCTCGGCCCTGGGTTCACACAGGCTGCATGGAGACTTCATTTCAATGAGCAAGTGATGGCTGAAGTCAGACCATGAGCCCTCCCAAGGGAGCAATGCTTCCTAATGGGATTATCTGAACCAAAGCCTGACCTTCCGGTCGAGGAAAGTTCCCTCACAAACACTCCAGGCACTTGTGGCTTCTAACACAGAACACACTAGAAGCACTGGCACACTACATGCTCCACATTAGTAAAGAGAAAGCATCTGGGAAGTGGAAAGCTCAGACTGAAAAGCTGCCAGCACGGTACCTGGCCCCGCACTGGAAAGCTCTAGTCTACACGAGGGTTTCTTTCGTTAAGAAGACATTTACTGAGAGCTCATCACGGTATGCTCAGCATTTACAGCTGGGTGCAGAAGTGAACAAACTCTTTCTCTACAGCCTTCGCACCCTCGCTGAAGGGAGAAACAACCCCAACACAGACACTGCACATACAGCCTCGTGTCACGTGGCCAACCACAGTCTGAAGAGCAAGGAGAGGCTTACCGTAGGAATCACCAGTGAACCTCAGGGCCTCTAGGGCTGAGACCACCAGCAGGTCAGGACGTACAAAGCCACAGAAGGTCCCAGTGGAGCTCTTTCCCAAAGGTGGGTGGGAAGCCTGGCTGACAGGAAGGATTCTAGTCTTCACATTTGCATCACAGTTCCCGCCCAGACACAAAGCACTTGGTCCACGTTTAGGAGATGATTTTGTTTCCTAAATGCAACCCAAATCATGAGTTTCTTGCCCAAACAAGTGACAGCAAGGAAGACAGTTTTAATGAATGGCAGCTACAACACTTGTCAGGTAGCCTAAACTTATAGCCCCTTCACCAGTAAAAACAAAAAATAAAATGGGGGCTTAGATTTCTAAAGGTTTAGAAGTCACTAGTTTTCCTCTGTCTGGACCCCAGCTCTCTACATCGGAGCCATATTCATTATATTCTGTGTAAGACATGAAACTGAGATTCAAACGCAGGGAGTCAGACCCCAAAGCACTACTAAAAAGTGAGCTTGGCCTAGAGTAAATAAGGCATCAGAATGGACACACTACTTAAAAATAACCGTTTGGTCCCCAAAATCAACTCCTGCAAACACTTTTTATCTGGACATAAAGGATATATGATAGTATATGAAGTACAGGTAAGGATATTTAATAGCCTGTATACCTCAAACTACATAATACTGACTATACATAGCATCTTCGTTAAGAAGAAAAATGTCTTAATTCTTAAAAGCTATCAAATCTGCTAAAGTCCAGCAACAGAATCAAAACAAAATAAACCATTAATATTTAATGAGGTGCCACTGGCAGGGCAGGTGATCACAGGTGCAGGAGCCCAGTCTAAGTAGGTCAAGTGATCCCAGGGCTGGCCTTGTGCCCCTACTGTTAGAGCGCTCCATGTGCCCGGCACAGCTCTGGTAAAGGAACACTGCATCACTAGCAGACAGCTCCAAATCCAGAAAGAGGGAAGCAGGACGTCTGTGCAGCTCACACTCCAGTTGCCCCCCAACTTCAAAAGAGACTGTTTGGACACAGGAACCAAACAAGTGTATTCAGAAAGTCAAATCGATGGAAGATATGCTGCAGTCTCTTTCTGTATTTTGACCATCTGGGACAGGACAAACCTGTGTAGGCAATGTGTGCCTAAAAACAGAAGCAGCCTGCCCCGGGAAGACAACCCAGGGAAATGTTCCATTTGAGCTAGTATGTTCTGTTCTATAAAAGATGTCACCAGAAAACCCCTTTATGTTGCTCTCATATAAATAATAAAACCCTGGGGAACTGCCTGACACTCTCCTTCTAAGCAATGACTCTTGGTAACTGTTAATCCTGCCTTCTTTAGACAGATAATAAGTTTTATTTAGCACATTATAGCACACAGAGCAGTTGCACATATATTAGGAGGCTTAATCTTCTGAATAACCCCATGAATTATTTCTAGTGTCATTTTATAGATAATGAAACTGAGGACCAAGATTATTTACTTGAGTCAGGATCAAACCTCCTTCTTACTACAGATAACTTTCATAGGTCACATCAATAGTGTCAATTAAAAATGTAATTATTTAAAACTGAAATGAGATCTTTTGACATTATAGGAAACTAAATTTCCAAGAAGCCAGTCACAAAGGAGCAAGAAGAGAAAGAGCAGAGATGAAACATCAGAAATCTACCAAGAATCAGAGCAGCAGGCAGTGGGAATGGAAGGAAGAGAGGAAGAAAAAGAGAGAGGCAGATAGACAGACAGACAGACAGACAGACAGACAGAGACAGAGAGGGAGAGAGACGGAGAGGGACAGAGACACAGACACAGACAGAGAGAAAAACAGATAGAAACTGGGAGCTCAGAAAAAGTGGAGCCACCCTGCTAAATATGAATTTGATTTGATGTGGGGCCTCTGACACTTGCACACTCAAACTTTAAGGTTCTCTTTGTATTTTTCCATTTAACTGCCTGCTTGCTACTCCCCAACCTGAATGAGTCCCTGGAGCTTGATTTTAATGGTTTTCCTAAAACTGGCAATAAAAGGTGTTTATGTTCTATGTAGTTTCATATATAAGGAACAGCTGATTACTAGAATTACTGAAGAAGAGAGTCCTGATTTCTGGACCAGTAAAGTCAGAGTTCCCTGCTGAGAGCTGCAATTGGCAATCTGCTGGCCAGTGGGATAGTCTGGGCAAGGAGGGACAGTTGCCATGCCCTTCTGGAGAGAAAAGTATCTGCTCCAAATTTTCAGTAAACACCAGGAGTGATTTTTACTGCAATAGATCGACTCAAAATTGAAATGAATCTACACAAACTCAACACTGAATTCATGAAATAGAACCAAACAACTTGCATTTACTTTCCCAGGGAGGTCACAAGTCCCCGCCTGAACTGTCATAGGCTAAAGTACCCATCAGTACCTTTGACATTAGCAGAGCTCCCAGGGCAGGGGCCAGCGAGGGCACTGCCTCCTTGCATTCTGGAATTCTCTCTGAAGTCAGGCTAGGTTTTAATCAAGAAAGTCAGGTTCAGAGAAAAACTTGGTAGTTAGCCCTAAAGAGTTTAAAGTGGGCACTTTTGAGAAAGTTGGTAATGTATGTTTCCATAGTATTATCAGTTCAAATGTAAATGCTGGTACTGATAAGATTGTTAAATCCCAATTCAGTAACATGTCAACTCTAACATTCAGTCATAGCCACACATTTCTATTAACTGATTCCAAACTTTAAACAGGTATCTAGGATGAAAACAAGATTGGCAACACAGTAGCATAAATGTTCACAGAATCATACAATTGTTCTGTTCTGAGATTTTCATGTTCCTACGTGTTTTTGAAAATTCGTCATAATGCAGCGCGAAGCAGCCAGTCTCCATGTTCAATCTTAAGTCCAGCTCCTTTCTGCTCAGCTCAGAACCTATCTGTGCTGCTTGTCCTTCTCCAGATGACCTCGTGTAACGCTCATGTCTGGGCTCATCTACCTGTTTGACTTAACTTTTCACTTTTTAAAATAATGTATATGTCTTGCTTTGCTTAGGACACACTCAGTCTCTACTGGCTAGAAGCCATAATTTCCACAAGGCCTACCAAAGTGAATCATATGTTGTTCGGTGTTGGAAAACATGGAGGGAGAAGAGCAGAAGGGGAAGGAAAAAGACTAGGATGTGACAGGGACATAGACTCCCCATAGTGAATATGTTAATATGCATTACAGACCTGGGCTTATATAAAACTACAAGATATTCAAAAAATTGAAAAAGGTAAAAGAAACTTTAAAATGAAAATAAGTTGACTCATAGATCAAATTAGATTCTTTTCCCTTGTGAGAAAATAATATGAGGATTGTAGAGGAACTGGAAACTTTGTGACTTGTAGGGAAACATTGCTGAGTTACCTTGGTGCTTTCCACCAAAGTCTGAAGGTCAGACTGACATTCTCATCTGTGACCTACAGAGATGCTTGAAGAAACCGAACTATGTCATAACTCCTCTTGCTTTTCTTATTCATTTTTCCCAAAATGTATTAAATTGATCCACATGAAGATTATTGAAATGAATGTGAGTTTTAATGATTTTTTTAAATTTCAGGTATAGTAAAATAATGTGAATTTACTACATGTTTTTCCTTTTTAGGGAATGGGGATTGAACCCAGGACCTTTGTTGAACTACAATCTTTATTTTTTTTTTAAAATTTTGAGACAAGTCTCAGTATTTTGCTAAGTTATCTCCACTGAGCTAGGGATCTTCCTGTCTCAGCCTCCCAGAGTGTTGGAATTATAAGTGCATAATGCCTACACCTTGCTGTACTCATTTCTTAAGGATTTGTTGAGACCCTGTTCCCCAAAGAGAAGTCTGGATGGAAAGATTAGTACTCAGGCTGCACTTCAAAAGTATACGAAGCTCTTCCCACATTACCTCTTCTTTGACCTTCAGGGCAATCTGGAAGTCAGAAAGGCAGATGCCAGTGACATTTAAAGGAACAGGAAAACAAGTGTTTAAATAATGGTCCATGCTACAAACCATAGAAGGAGCACACAGATCTAGATTAGCAGTGCTCTTTCCAATTGGTCTGGCTGTTGCATTTTTAAATAAATCCTGAGACTTATAAGTAACTGAAATGTAGGACGATTTCACATTGGGGATGTTTTGATTTGATAATTTACACCAATGCTATCATTTATTGAAGATTCCACTTGTGCTTCTTAAGCCTTTTGTGTAGCTGTTTGACAACATTGCTTCATCACTCTCCCTGAGCTGTCAAACATCCTGCAAACCTGTTTCTTTCCATGAACATGCATGAATGGTTGGCTAGATTTTGTGTACAGAAGGAGCTAAATAGCGAAATGGAGCATATGAAGGACAGAGACGGCCAAACCAAATCGCACTGTGTTATTTGCCCAATGTTGACTTTGCTCATTTTAATTGTCCAGTGCACATGTAATTCCTAAAGGTCATGGGGGTGGTAGCCATACAGGGAAATCTCTGAGAACTGGCTTGCCTGCATTCCTCTAGAAGGATGGCTACAGAAGAGATGTCAGTCTAGGTTGAAGTTGGCCTCCAAAAAGAAAGATGAAAAGAGAAAGAAGGAAATGAAAGAACACACAAAGCTGGAAGAGATACTGACTCTCCACACTCTGGTGTTCTTTAAGCGTCCTAGAATGAAAGAGAGATGGTTATCAGCCCTCTCCAGAGGCACAGGAAGCAGCTTCTTCTTTCTCGGATCCTCTCCAGGGCTCAGGAAATGTAGAAATGCCTTCAGTGGGCTTCAGCTTTCAACTAAGTCTAGTGACAAATTATTATAGGACTCTCTTAAAAATATTATATAAGATTCCTACTGAAAACTGCAATTAATCATTCTGTTCTAGTTGGGGATTGCTGGATGGTTTTAATTAATAATTTCTACTGACTAAGAGAAACATTTTTATTTCAAGATATCCACAAATCTCTGATTCTAATTTTCCCTTTCCTGCTTCCAATTAATAGCATTTAACTATATAAGATATATGACATTTCTAAAAGCATAAAATATATTTTAACTAGCATATACTCACCACCTTACCAACATATAGAAGGTATAATATATATACATATGTATGTATATATATGTGTGTATGTGTATATATACATGCATATATATATATATATACATATATATTTACAAGTTTTTCTTCCTTTTGATTTGTGCTGAAGAGAGTCTGATTTATTGTCAAAGTAATAAGTCAATGCCTGGATGTATTGTAAATAAGATTAACATGATACTTCATTAAGACAATGAATCATTAAAATGTTCTGCCATGAAGACGAACTTGAGTGCTTATATTAAATAGTCAAATTATTTAAGATCCTTGCAGTGCCTAAAAATAGCTCAATTTCTCCTACAAGGTTCAGAGGAGGAGTGCAGATGCTCTGGCTTCTTGGGCAGCAAAGAGACACCACTTTACAGACGCTAGCAGAGGAGGCCCCCGCCACTCCAGAGCACAACTGGGTGGAATCGAGCCAGGGAAAAAGAAGCAGGTCTGGCTGGTACCGCGTGTCCATACGAACGGAAGCAGTGCAGCCTCACGGTGCTCCTCCACCGGCAAGAATCCTTATTAGAAAAGGGTGCGATCGCACCTTAGGTCAGGTAAGCTGTGTCTCCATTGGTCCACTTCTGAGTTCCCCCTTTCCTTTCTGAGAAGGTGAAGATAGAAGCTCTCTCCTTCTCCAGATCTGGGCCCCGACAGGACATTAAAGAAGTAGGAGCGCTGACTTGACCTGCAGATGTGTGTTCATTACTTCACAGGTCCCGGAATAATAAGCAGAGAGGGATTTGGCCAGTAGGAAGTGTGACGCTCACTCTGCATTTCAAAATGAATACTCCTGGTGCCAGTTCTTGTTTCATATTTCATCTGTGCTGTTATTCTTGGTCATGGACACAAAGGGGCAAATTCTGGTCCTTAATGCCTCCTCACAGTTACTATTAAACTAATCAAGAGCTGTGCTCATGCATTTAACAACTGAATTTCCTCCCGTGGAATATTTCTAAATTTAATGTTACATTTGTACTGCCGTAAACAGTGCTTGAGGAGTACAAATGGTTCTAATACCCAAAATATCCATTGAAAACTACTTTAAAACCTAAATCCATGCACAAATATTTTAAAAACAAATTTATAATTCATTTACAGTAAGCTTTTATTTTTGTAAAACATTGTCCTTAGATTCTAAGTGATACTCCTTAAGTAATCCCTGTATGACCCTAGGTGAGTACTCCATAAAAGCTCACTTTAAGTTAAGGATCGCACACTTCCCTCACCTATTTCATCCTGGATAGATGGCCCTTGTTACCCCTCTCTGCTGGATTGCAACACAATGCTCTTGAGATCATCATTAAAATTTTCCCTTGGTGCTTATGATAAAAACCTTGTCGCCACATTTGCTGACGTCTTGCCTCCAGTGAAAGCTCTGAATCTTCTGTCTGGAAAAACTCATGTATGCAACAAGATATCTGCATACTCTTTCAGGTAACTGTGGGCAGCCTGAAGCTTACCCATTAATCTTTTTCTACTTTATCAATTCATGAGAAACTCCCTGCTCAAGAGGATGTATTTTCTAAAAAATGCAGGAAGAACTGGGAAATCTGTATTATGACCAGTAGTACTTGATTTCTACATTAATTTTCAAATTTGCCCCATTTCTTTCTTCCCATCCACTACAAAACAAAAAACAAAACAAAACAAAAAACCACACCAAATAAATAAAAGTTTAAAGTACATTAGTAGAAATGCCCAAGCTTTAGAGCAGTTTCTTTTTCTAAGTATCAAAAGAGTCAGACTCTTTGAAAGAGGCTGGGCTGTCTTTGCATTGCTATTTCCACTCCCACATACCCAGGCTGAGGAGTGGAGACAACTAGTTATATGTGTAGATGACACAACCTGCTTGTGATGGAGGGCGACATTTGTAAAGAACCAGGCAAGTACCCCTCAACAACATCAAAGTTATATTTCTCTTTGTTTAAAATGCTATTTAACCTTGTTTCTTTAAAAACACCAAGGATTACTATGGATTCAGATTTATCATTTAAAAGTGCCACATATACTCTGAGAAAATTGAAGTATTTCCATCTTGAGACTTTCATACTACCTCACACCTTGTCCTCGATGCAAAGGTGCTAATTAACCTATCCATAATTTGTAGGCTAACAGGCAAACTCTGTATTCTATAAACATGCAGATATAATATGGTTACATTTTGAGAATATAAATTCTGCCAAAATAGATCAAACCACTGATAATTTCCTAACTAACATACTCTTAAGTTTCATCCCCAATAAAATTCACATGGCATACAATGGTATGATTTTAACTTCATATAAAAATTTTGATGCTATTGTTTATGAATATCCTATGAAATAGTCATTTTACTTTCCTTTTATTTTTATTATTTTCTTCTTTATTTTTAAATTTTTATTCTGTCCTAAGAAATTATTTTTCACTTTTTTCCCATATGACCTTTCATCAAAGCAATATAAATGATAGTATCATAGGGCAGATTCACTATAATTACTAAAATGTCCACTGCCTCATTCATTATTATCATTGGCCTCCTCTCCCTTTGAAATTACCTCTGCTACCTTTCAAATCATTCATTTGCTTCAAGGAAGGAAGAGCAAGAGACAATCTAGAAATGCTTAAATCCAGATTTGTAAAAGAATTTAATTAGATTATTGATAGACTTTAAAATAACCATAGTGGTGAATATAGCCTTGCTACAAAAAATGGCGTATGTGAACTAAAAGAGCCATATTGTTTAGAGAAAGATAGAGAGAGGGTTTACTGAATTTATAATTTATGTACTTGGCTTGGAAAATTAGAGGAAAGAACAAACTACCAGGCAGAATCCTACATATGAGCAACAGGTTTAAAAACAATGGAAAAAGATTTAAGAATAGTTTATTTACCCATGATGAGATAAGACTGGGAAGATATGGCAGGAGATAGACAAATACACCAATAGAACAGAACTGAGTATTCAATAATAAATGCATAAATTCAATCCAATTTATAAAGTCCACCAAGTTTATGCCATGAGGAAATAAAAGTGCCTTCAACAAACGTTCTTTGAACAACAGAATTTCCACACTGTAGGGAGTAAAATTGAAACTTTACCTCACAATTTACAAAAATAAACTCCAAATGAAGCAATAACAAATGCCAAACTAACATAAAACTCTTAGAAGAAACCAATGGGTGAATATTTATGACCTTGAACTTGGTGAAATATTCTTAGAGGTAACACCGAAAGCACGAGCAACAACAGGAAAAATAAACGGAACTTCCTCAAATAATTGAGGGCATACAGGAGAAAGGAAGAAAGAAAAACCTGAAACCTTGAAAATCTGTACTCCTGGGAGGTAGAGAGTAGCATTGAGACTGGAAGGGGTCTTATAGATGTGTCATAAAAGATTCACAGTATGAAAATTTATCCATCATATCTCATAAACCAGCAGAAATGGATATAAAAGACCAAAAGCCAATAGATCACAACTCTCCGTGGAAGTTTCATGGGCAAATTGCCAGCACATGGATTAGACCCTTCTCCCCAGTGCCAAGTTTACTATTTTTGATGCTCTGATCATACATACTTTCTCTTCTTTTTTAGAGGGAGATAAGAAATATTGAAGAGAAACTTCCACCTAACTGAGCATCCAAGATATTCTGTATTAATAAAAAAAAAAATCCCTAAATCGCCTCCCTAGACAGTACTGGGTAATTCTATCATCGTTGGTTTCTGTAGATTGTTGATCAAATCCGAGTCTCAAAGAAAAATGAAAAAAGCCACTGAGGTTCTTGAAAGACAAGTTCCTGTTTTAGCTTTACCTATAAAAATATTGTGAATCATTTTACAGGTCTCATTAGGCCTGTAATGTTCACAGGACAAGGAAGGGGTGAGTGTGGCAGGCAGAAACTCCATGGAGAGGAAGGTGGTGGGCGAGAAGATCGGGAGATTCAGGAAGGGTACAGTCCAAACACAGCTTGCCAAAAAAAGCCCACAGTTCATCTTTGGTCTTTGTGAAGAAGCCCTTTGGGGAAAGAGTGCTTTTAGCCCAGGACAGTGAGCACTTCACTCAGTAACCAGGTTTCTATGTGGTACTCTAATACCAAGGGTGGAGGATGAGATGGCCCCACATTTGTGTGTGGAAGTGGACATCAGAAGGAACAGTTCTGGACAGACACCATGACCTCACTTTCCTGGGGTAGCAATGCTTAGATGTGGGTGGAGAAGTGGACAGAAAAGTGGCATGACTTTTCAGCCATGAGAAAACATGTTTAGCCTGGAGTTGAATGTGGAAAAAAACACCCTGGGAAAACTGAGCTTGTTCAGCATTTTACTTGTGCCACTAGAACCTTTTCACCCACTGAATGACTTGGCATATTTTCTCTCGGTGGAAAGCAAGATGTAGCTGAGCATAGAAGAGTCAATTGCATCTATATATAGGTTTTTGAAAATCAGAACAAAAACAATAGCTTCAAAAGCCAAAGTGTTTGCATTTGCAAGAATCAAGTTTTTATAAAGGATAAGATTTTTAAGCATCAAAATCACTCCTTTATCAGACATAAAAAGCCCAAACCCTGAAGGACCCATAAATAGAGGTTGAAAGGATAGTTGCCACTTTGGTTTTTCTGACCTCCTGGGGAGGGGAAAAGTTATGGGCTAATAGGAAAGAATGGTCAGAAATGAGAAGGAAAGAAATTCAATTAGTTATTTTTATATAGCTCTCTTAGAAAGATGGTTCTGCACTCTGACTCCCAAGAAAGTTGAGCCTAGGGCACAGGAACACAGAAAATCCACATAAGTTTGCATCTCAGAGCAGAGAAGATTCTTGTTTCCCTCCCCAAAATGCCACCTAGGGTGGCTTCAGAATTCATGCAAGAGGCTTCCATTCACCATGGTACCAGAAGAGGAAAATGCCTATTGCCCATGAGATGAGTTAGAAGGACAAACTTGCAAGGAGAAGAGAAGAATCATAGGTTCTTCAGGGTTCTTCGGGCCTCTAAGAGGAAGTAGAGAAGGTTGAGAGGGACTTCCTATTTGAGAGAGAAAACTCTAGAGCACTTGGACCTGACCTCTAGGAACTGGTGACTCAGGGGCGGATCCCAATAGCCAGCAGTGACGTCAGGAGCCCACAGTGAGGACCGTATGAAGTGTGCAAAGAAAGGCAGAACACACACAAAAAGCAGACCTTTCCTCTTCACTAATGTTCCTGCCCTATCATAAACTTCCTGGGATTTAAACACAGTGCATAAGGACACACAGGAAAAACCTGGTATTGACTGAGAGTACTAACAAACACGTGGTTTTAACTTGGTTTTGACCTGAACATTGACAAGATTAGTTTTCTTATATTTGATGCAAATAGCAAATAACAGAACATCCCTCAGATATAAAGAAAAATTAATTATCTGTTTCGCAAAACTCCCACCAATTGTATGTGCTTTCTAATCCCAATTAGAAAGTCCTGGTATTGCAGCCAGGTTATTCTGCTCTCATTTTATACATTTTTACACTAGTTATTATATTTTTAATCTGTTTTATTTCCTAAAAATGGACATATCCATTGTATAGCCATGTGTTAGTATTGTTAAATGTGGCCCCATATTTAAAAAAGAGAATTACTCCAAGATTGTGATTGGGCTTACAGTTTTTGGAGTATAAATGCTTCCAGATATCTAGCATGTAAGCTTTGTGGACAAGCTAAAAAGGGGAACAACAGATCGGTTCTCTGGTCTACTTTTCCCCAGACAGACAAGAACTACCTTAAAGAAGAAGAACATTCACACTTTCTAGTTTTTAATTTTAGGAGGTGGCTGGTAATCTTGAATTAGATGAATAAACAGTTTAATATTCTTGGCAGTTTAAATTATAATGTGTCTGGCAGAACCAGCATTATGTAAAAACCACAGCCATCAGGTACTACACTTTCTTTAAATGTCTCAAGATAGATTTTTATCTGCCTACTTTTTCCTGGGTAGACGTGAAACCAAGGCATCTTTCTGCTCAGCTGTCACATATTGTATCAGATGACACATAGATGCACTTGTAATACTATAGCTAACATTGGTGGGGTCTATATTCCATATAATTCTGTAGGTATTATAATAACCTTTCACCTGTCATCATTGTCCCATTGTCTTCTAGCAGTCACCCCTGCAGCCCATCTCTGTCCTTTCTGCATGCTGGGCATCTTGGGTGAGCACACAGTGTCTCTGTCCTCTACCAGCTTCAAATGAAACACTGGTGCACACAGGCAAAATGAAATGAATACTAAATGCATAAACAAATTACAAAGCTAAATAAAAAGAAAACACTGAGCAAAGTGTAAGCCTAGGGCTCAGCAAAGGAAGGTCGTATTCTAAATAGATCAGCCTGTAAGAAATAAAACACCTTACTTAACATTCCCCCAGCTGGTTTAGAAAACATACAAGGAACAGAACATGTGCAATTTGACTCTGCTGAACTCCTTGTAATCTTTATAGTTCCATTCTGAATACATTACCAGTATTGAAGAGGCAATAGTTAAGAAAAATTAGAGTCAGACATACTGTTGTAAAACTAATCATGTTAGATACATGTGCATATTTGGTGTTGTAATATCTTTCTGAAAAAATGTTGAAAACTGTATAAAGTATTATCCCAATACAAGAAATTATTATTTTTATTATTATGTGAAATTCAGCAATCTATATGTACATGCCAGAGGCTAAGACAGTTTTTGCAATGCAGAAACAGTTACAGATGTTATTATTGCTGCGTTTTTGCCTAATGGGATTAACCTCATTTCTTAACTATAACAGCCGCATAATGGCAATGAAACTACATTAGAAGTGAAACTACATTCGAAGTGAATGATCCATTGATTGATGCATGAGCACCTTCCTTCATGTTTGATGTTTTAGCATTATGTTTTGCAAATTCAATTTCTCTTCAGTTTGTAACATCAGAATATTTTGCTTTTCATTAATTTGATGTCCATACCTATTAAAATAGTTATAAGTGTCAATGCCACCATTTGGTTAGATGCCTGTTGAAAGCATACAAAGTATAAAATAATGAAACATTGCTATATTTTCCTTATTATCTCCATAAATTGCTGTGTCTCTTCTACTTAATGTCTTCTCCATAATTCTGGCAAAACAAACAAGAAAGCTGATTCATCTTTGTTGCCTCTTTTCCCACATCCCCTATTACAGTTTGAGCTCTATCTCCATTTTGTACATATTTTCCAATTTTGAAAATTCTCATATCTACCTTGGATTTTTGCCTTGTTTTCATAATTCTAAGAGGCTGAGCACTAGAATTTAAGACTATGTACTCTGCACTCAAATTAACAGCTTTACACCTGGCTTTGCCACTTCTTTGCTATGTAACTTATAGAGCTTTCTTCTCTATAAAATGAAGTTAATAAAAGGACCAACCTATTGTTGTATGTAAGTGAAATGTGTCTGAGACTGAGAAAGTATCTAGCACAAAGTATACATGAGCAAATGCTAGCCGTGAAATACAAAAGCCATACTTTGGCTAGTATCCTCTCTGTTCAATTACATTTCCAAGATAAATTCAACCCTGTTATCCAGCTCAGGGACTTTGTGATGTTTCCTTGCTGTCTACAAATAATTCTCTTCAAAGCTGTACCTCCCTAGCCCAAGGCTATAGTCCAGCCTTCCCCAAATATACTTACTGGGTTTGCTCTGTTTTGTATACTTTAACTCTCCTAGATTTTCACACATTGTTCTCATTGGTCCAAACAGTCATTCTTATTCTCTACTTAGTAAAAGTCTATACATTTCTCAAGGCCCACTTTAAATTTTATGTTCTCAGTGAAATCGTCCCTGAAATAACTTAAGCAGAAAAGATCACCCTCATGTATGTGTTTTCATAGTATATGGCCCATACACCAGTGCAGGACTTACATCACTGTGAGGGAGTATCACTATGGGCTTATGAAATTGTTTTTGCTCTTAGGCATTCTGCTTCTTGTGAGTAAAGATCATATTTCATTGTTCTTCATATCTGGACAGCCCCTCATAGTGTTTAATATCTTCTAGGAGATGAATAAATATTTGAAAGAAGATAAAGGGAGGGTTGGCATAATAAATGACATGAATAATAAACCCTATCAAAAATCTTTCATGAGACTCATATTTAGTTCATGTTCTCTCAAGAAACTTTTCCATCTGCCTCAGCTTAATTGACATCCTCCACTTTGAACTTCTGTACTATTTATTTTATCTGTAATCCATCTGCATTTATAATATATTGCATTGTAATTTCAATTTCTTCTTTCATCTGTAACTCAGATGTCAGCTAGAGCCTGTCTCACCACTGAGACCTCTGTAAGTGTGTCTGAACTTCCATTCCTGTCAATCTTCCACATACAATAGGACTCTAGAGACTTCTCGGAGGGCGTATGTGTCTATGGCTACTTCTTCTGTGGCATTAATTCAGTGTGTGGATCATCTTTTTCTTCTCTACACACTGTCTCAATCCAGAAATAGAATTCAGACCTTTCCTCATGTCTACAAAAGAAAATCAGTCAATGATAAGAAAGCCAACTCAATATATGTAAGGTTTTATGTAAATAAATGATTTTAAATGAATGTCTGGAAAAATGAAGACATTTAATCACAATCACAAAAGTCAGCAGTCAATTGCTATGGTGCACTATATTAACTCAGAAATGTGGTAGATCCATTCTCTGTAAACAATGTATATGCCTCATAGTCCTGAATCTGGATCCAATGGTCATTATTGAAAAACTAGAAAGATAAAGCAGAAGTCTATATTGCAATAATACTAAATGGTCGCACAATTCACAGTCAAATCTGGGATTTGGGGTGGGAGTTTCATTAGCTTTTGACCCAAGCTCTTCTCATGTTCCTGGCTTATAATATCTCTCTCCTCTCACCCACTCCTCCTTTTATCTTTAATTCTTCATTCTTCTCTTCTGCAGTAACTAAATTCTGAAGTTAAGGAACTAACTTCTGATGTTTTGCAGAGCAGGCCTGCTTCTCAAAACCAGCATCAGCCCATTTGTATTTACAGATGCAAAGATGTCTAGCAGAATAAAATGGTTTTGAAATTAATAAGACATATTTCCTTAGAAAATTGTTGTTTTGATAGTAGATAAGTTTTTCCTCTTTATCTATGTAAGCTTTCCTTCACTAATTAGATTTTAAATCCCTGAGGACTGGCATACCTTGTATTACTTTGATCTTTCCACATACAATGTCTTTATATCATTCATTTATCTACTACACTGACGATGATGTGAATATGTTATAAAACAAGTGGACATCATTTTTGTCTTTGTCAAGTTCCAGGTAGATGAGAACACACACAAGAACAAGGAATTGTAATACATTTCCACATTGTGGAAAGTGCCACAGATTGAAGTTCAGTCCTGTTTCTGTAGCTCCACAGGAAGAGGCATTAGAGGAGCATCAGACTTTTCTCCACTCTAGCATGCTGAGGGCCTAACACTTTCCAAACAAGAATACCATTCTCCTCAATGAAGAGTCTTACCTTCAGTGGAAGCAGGTGTGTCCATGGTAGAAGACACTCACATTCTCCTTCAAAGGATGAAGCAAAATAGGGATGGAATGGAACAGTGACTTTTCAAAAACACCTCTCCATGTCACAGATACTGATAAATGTACTCAGAGAGTGGAGAGCTTGTCCTTACAGGATCATATTCTTTCCACAAACTGTGGCAAACTGGGCATATTTGCACATTGCCAGCAACTAGTGAATATGTCTGCATAGAAATCCCTCTGCCATTTGCTTAACTCACCAGCACAGAGACACAAACAGCTCACTGAAGGTCTGTTTGTGATGCAGTATAATGAGGTCTCCGGGGTCCTGAGCTAAGAACGACTGGAGATTTCTCTGTGCAAATATACTGAGTTACTGTGAATTGGTTTTTGTTTTATGTAATGCTCACAATAAAAAAAATCATTTCATAATGTTTTTTCCGAACAGGAGCATAGTCACTCAGCTATTTTTAGCTCATTGTTCTAAATCTCAAATACTGTTTTATTAATGTCTTTGTCAAGCAGAACTAGGTGTATGTTAAAAGTTATTTGTTAAATCTTTTCTTTTCAAAAAATAGCAATAAGCATATATTCTCCAGAGAACAATTTGCTTGCAGAATGAAATCACCTAATAAAACCATCCAGCCTCAATAAGCAAAAAAAGCTTCAAGCAAACGTTTACGTTTCCTTTTAGATCATTTTCCTCTCTTTATGAAGCAGATCACTCTGGAGAGGAGAAGAAATCATAATTCAAATCTAGGCCCACTATTTGGCCATTGAGAGAAGCAGAAGAATGCAAGGCAAAAGGAGAAAGATGCTATGCTTGAAAGACTCTGGCAAATGTTTTGTCACTGCACGGAGCTCTCCTGTTGGGCTTTTAACTGCACACAGGAAGTAATTCAAAGCAGACCAAGGAGCCAGTTCACTTTGTTAGAACATGTGTTTGGTGATAGTACAATCTGTGTATTCTCATTCTTTTTTAAATTGTGAAATGGGTACATTTTATACATGTGTCATGATCACACTCAATATTGACAACAGGAAAAAATGAGAATCATGTCAATTGAGTGCATTCTCATTCTTTAATAGTCAAAGGTTTATTTGACTTTTATTACAACTAATAATTGTTTTGAAGTACGCAGCCTTTATGTTGTAGATGTTGAAAAAAGAACAGAAACAATTTTCTGAGCATCCTACAGCATTAAAGAACTTTCACTCTCAATATCCAGAAGAAAGGTAAGGGGAAAATTATCTTATTGGTTTGTATTCCTAAAATATTGGTCTCCCCAAAAATACATGAGTTACTTCATTTCTATGCTTCAAAACTTTTCTCTAAAGTCCTTCTGCATCAGGGACATAGCTCTTGTAGAACACTTTTCTATAATGCATGAGACCCTGGGTTCCATCCCCAGCAATGCAAACTTTAAAAAAATAATAAAAGAAAAAGGAAAATATATCCTTTTCCTCAGGAAGATTCTCCATAAACAGAGAAAACTACCACTTTCCCTACCCCATATCTGTCAGCATTCATTGATTTATTTTTCTCTGTGCCTCTTACAGCTTCTAATAAGTATCGTATTTTTGTTTCTCTCCAGTAGAAGCTAAATTCTATGCAGGTAAGAATATTTCATGTCTCTTTCATCTATCTGTTCTAGCTTTAAGTCTCTAGGTCATAGTAGATACTCAAGAATTCTGTGTAGCACAAATCAAACATATGTAAGAATTTATCAGTGTGGTTTAATTGATGAGGGTCTCTCACTGTAGTACTTTGTAGGCCTCAATAGCATCAATTTCTCCTTGCTTTCTTCTACATATAAAATGGAACTAGCCTCATTCTATTTATTTTTATCCATGAATTCCTCTGAATTTCCCTATAGGGCAGCATACGGTCTTATCATGGCAGGTAATGGAATAGGTGAAATTTTCTAAATTGCCAGAGTGAACATCACAGACTCTCCAACAACAGAATAAACTTATAAACTATAGGTTTAACAAGACAAAAAATAAACTAGTACACAAACAGAAGAAGAAATACTGCCTCAAGCTGACTGTGTAAGAACTGTAACTATATCTAGAAAATGCATCAGGTAAGAATAGCTTACCCTCAGTGATGGTGGGAAGCCAGCACATTCAAATCACCACTAGGAGTCTAGTAGTTTCCCCAGAAAATCATCCTGGGAGCAAAGACTTAGCCTCTGCTATGGGTCAGTTTGACACAAAGTGGTAACAATGACAAAATTAGCCATGGTAAGAGGGACTGCATGCTAGTGATCCAGTATTATACACACGCACACTCTCATACACACACATACACACTTTATAGTGCAGGGAGACTATGAAAAGTATATAAAGTCTGAAGGAAACAACACATAAAAAGCCACCACTGTCTCCCCAGAGTCAGAAAATATATCTCCAGAGCTTACTTTCTTGTGCCTTGTTATTTTTGTTTTTATTTTTCCCAGCTAAGTACAAAGCTGCAAGAAGAGTGCAGGCCACTCTCTCTCCCCTTGGGTTTATTATAACCAAAAAAAATACGTGTGTCCAGCAAACACCAAAAACCAAAACCAAATAAAATCTGAATAGAGGAGATGTAAGCTCTTTCAGAGGTTGAAGTTGACCAGGGAGAGAAAGTCTAAAGCACCCACCCTAGAGCAACACCCTCCCAGCAAATGATAAGGTCATACGTTCATCCCACATGTTCCACTCTTTAAAAAAAAAAAACAGACATGGGGGGCAAGGCTGCATTACAGTCACGCCAAGGTCAGAGCACACCAGAAGATTGCCAAGGGACTGTGTATGATAGCGGGCAGGGCCGTGGAGGTGGCAGCCTGCGCCGTTGCAGTAGTGCCTCAGTAGAGTGCCTGGGAACTGTGTATAATGGTGGGCAGGGCTGCGGAGGCCACAGCCTGCATCATTTTTGTCATGCTGAGATCTGAGCACACCAGAAGAGCGCCCAGGGACTGAGTATAACACCAGGCAGAGCTGGGGAAGCAGAAGCCAGCTCCATTGCAGTCAAGCAGAGCCAGAGTCTGCCTTTTTCACGTCAACTGCACAAGCACATCCAGGGACTCTGTATTGGTGAGTAGGTGGGTCTGTTGGAACATCAGCCAGTACCATTGCAGCTGCACAGGGGCTGCAGCCTAGGCCTACAGGCCAACTGCACAAGCGGACCCAGGGACTTGGTATCAGTGAGTAGGCGGGCCTATTAGAATTTCAGGCAGTGTCATTGCAAAAGTGCAGGAGCCAGAGACCTCCTGCCTCTAAGCAGATGGGAGAAGGTGTTCTGCCTGTATTGTTTGAGTGCCCAACATGGCATGCCAAAACTAGAGTTTTTTGTTTTTTGTTTTTTGTTTTTTGGTCCCAATACAGACTGTAAAGTACAACCCAGGAAACACTGATATTTTAAGGGTCCTAAATATTAGGAGGAAAAAGATTTGCAACAAACATTGCTAGACAATAGAGCAGGTACAAAGCCAAAAACAACAGCAACAATAAAAACTCAGAGATGAGGAAATATTCAAACTCTCAGATACAAAGATCCTTACCTCAAGGTAACACAGAGGAAAGGGAAATAGAGAAGTGTGAAGGCCAGTCTCCAGGATCCTAGGAAATGGAAACCAAACCAGATCTAGTAAAATGGAAGTGAGAACTGATCTCTGAGATGAAAGCAGAGATATTCGACACAGTCAACACTGTGATTAATAAAGCTACAGAGGAAGTCACCGAGATGATAGAATCCAAGATAGAAAAAGCAATAGAACCTTTTAAATACCTACAAGCAGAGGTACAGGAAATTAAGAAAGAAAGTGAAAGTTTATTGAGTAGAAGGAATATGGCAGAAGACCAAATTTCAGACTTGAGATCCTAGAAGACAGGATCTCAGCCAATGAACTGGAAAGCCATAATTTATGGAAAAAAGCAAGGGATAATGAAAAGTCAATCCAACAGCTCCTAGATGATTCAAAGAAGAATAACATAAGATTGATTGGAGTCACTGAGGAAGCAGGAGACAATGCTAAAGACATCAAAAAGCTATTCACACAGATAATGGCAGAAAACCTCACAGAAAAAGGTAAAGAATTGGACACACAAATATATAAAGCATACAGAACATCACATGCCCATGACATGAAAAAATCTACACCTAGGTATATCATCATAAAAGTCCCAGATATACAAAAAAAAAAAAAAAAAAAAAAAAAAAAAAAAAAAAAAAAAAAAAAAAAAAAAAAAAAAAAAAAAAAAAAAAGAATGAAATACTGAAAGAAGCCAGAGAAAAGAAAACAGTAACATTCCAAGGGAAGCCCATCAGGATCACAGCAGACTTCTCAACTTAAACACTCAATGCAAGAAGAGCCTGGAGTGCAGTCTTCCAAGCCCTAAAAGAAAACATCTTCCAACCCAGACTAATGTATCCTGCAAAACTATCCTTCAAAATTGATGGAGAAATAAAATACTTTCATGACAAAGAACACCTGAAAAGCTTCAAGAATACGAAATCTGTGCTCCAAATGTTTTAAAGAATATCTTGGAGAAAAATAAGGAAAGTTACAAATCCATGAGACCTAACTGAGTCAACCCATGGGACCAAACAAGAAACTGATGGGGAAAGGTCAGAAGTAGAATAACACAGCCAAGAACAGGAAAACATGGCAGCACTAAATTTACCTATATCAGTCATAACCATTAATGTCAATGGACTCAACGCATCAATTAAGAGATACAGACTGGCACAGTGGATCAAAAAACAAGATCTTACTATCTGCTGCATACAAGAAACACATCAATAAGATACTGGGAAACAGAATACAGAGAATCATCAAAAAGATTATACACCCTGACCAAGTTGGATTCATGCCAGGGATGCAAGGATGCTTCATCATACATAAATCAATAAATGTTATACACTATATTAACAGGCTTAAGGACAAAAAACATATGGTCATCTCAATTGAGGCACAAAAAGCGTTTGACAAAATACAACACCCATTTATGTTCAAAACTCTACAGATTAGAATTAGAAGTTTAGAATAGATGGTCTCTCTCTCAAACTAATAAAAGCTATCTATGACAAACCTTCAGCCAGCATCATACTAAATGGTCAAAAATGGAAACCTTTCACACTAAGATCAGGAACAAGACAAAGATGTCTTCTCTCACCACTTCTGTTTAACATAGTTCTGGAAATTTTAGCCACAACAATTTGGCAAGAGAAAGAAATAAAGGGAATAAAGATAGGAAAAGAAGAAGTTAAGTTGTCATTATTTGCTGATGACATGATATTCTATCTAGAGGATCCTAAAAACTCAATTAAAAAACTGCTGGACCTAATCACCACATTTAGTCGAGTAGCTAGATACAAGGTCAATGTTCAAAAATCAATAGCCTGTGTATATACAAACAGTAGACCCACTGAGATAGAAATT